>CAHIKZ030004174.1:1712500-1785000 GCA_903632075.3 Acanthosepion pharaonis | reverse complement strand
TTCATGTCCTTTTATTTTCTTATCCAGGCTTTATTCTCAAGAAACAAAGATACAACTAAAAGGAGAAAACAATGTTCCCAAAAACTTCTCACTTCCTTAACAAGGACCCATGTATAATTAATTTTAAATTACTATTTAACGGTAATGTAATAAGCCGGTATTAGGTAGATAGACAGAATGATCCTGTAGGGAAATATATTTGAATGTAAATAAGTTTAGATGAAATAATCTTTATCATCGTGTAGTTGTTATGTTCACGACTACAGTATTGGAAGAATGCCCGAACTTCGACATTATCTTCGCTATTATTCACCAAAATCTTGGAGTGACGAAGAAGTGCACCAGATAGATTTTGCCCAACTTGATAAGAAGAAAACAAAAACAAAAACAAGCTGCTGTTTTACCACTTACCCGATTTCGGCTACCCTCAATTCTCAAAGAGTTGAGGCATCAAAAATTAAGTAACCTAAAAAAGAAAAGCCAATGATCGAAACGATATCAGTCTCAAAACGCCCGCAAATCAAACACCAGGGCTTTCTTTTTTAATACTAAATTTCACCTAATGCTAAGGCCCAGGAGTTATTTATAGTGAAGAGTTACTGAATTATTTGCGGGATATGAAGGTAAGGAGAGAAAAGAAGAAAATGAGCATTATGAAGATAGTGAGGACAGATAACGATTGACTATAGACTTAAAGAGATTTTATAGTGTTCGGGGAAACGTCCACATACGACTCTGTAATTGTTCTTTGAAAAAATGATGTCTGACTGAAACTTCTTACCAGAAATATTTTTAAGCATTAAGAGTCTTTTCTTTTTTTTTTTTTTTTTGGTATAATAATATTTTTCAGAATCAAGTCATACTAATTAAGCCATATCTGGGGGGGTAGTAGTTTCCTACCTCTCCAAAGGGTATTTCCGTGTAAGTGAATGTAAGGAATCCGATTGGAAATTGAACAGAGTGCCAATAACTTTCCATTATTCATTACTCCACCCTCACATCCAAGCTTACATCGCCTTCTCTTCTTAAGTGGTCACCCACCGATGTTATCCAGTTTCGACAAACTTCGGTGATCGTATGGGTAGATAGATGCATATACACAGAACAGTCGTTGAAAACTAATATAGCAAATTCGAAAGTACTCGTAAAATTTAATATAAAACAAAAATAAATATGCACTTTGGCAAATTTATCAATAACATAAAACAACTAATTTATATGTGTCACGTATATAAACGGAATAGATAATATATGTGTGTGAGGAAAATTTTGGACATTAAAATGTGTGATAGTGTAGACATATATATGTAAAGAAACGCTTCTGTATCTAGGTGTATGTTGGACGCTAACGATAATTCATATAAGTGTGTGTGTGTGTGAGGAATGTCTATAGATGTCACCCTCGTTTATGTCGATGCTGCCGTCTCCTCTGTGTGTGTCGGTGGAACGCATCAAGATATTGCAATAATCACCTTTTGGTTTGGAATTATTCTTCAAGCATTTCTCATGCGTATATTTTGAAAAGGATTTGTAAATTTTCATTATTTTATGGTTTGGATAGACATAAGATAGATTCATGAATAATGGATCTGTAGAAAGATGGTGATGTGATGTAATGTTTCAAACGAGTGTTTGTAGTTGGTAATAATGCTCTAAATATATTTTCAAAATATTTTCTCCTTAAAAGATTATGTCCTTTTTTTTAATTAGGCAGGGAATGTTCCCCACCATTTTATCCTCAACGCTATCATACTGCCCAACAAAACAGACCCCCCAAATTTACAAAATTCATAATATTGCCCCAACACACGACTAAACTCTCATCCCTAACACTAGGATAGTTACCACAACCTTCAAGACAATAGGGAATATAATCAAGTAGAAAAATAAATTAAACGTCATTTGAAATGCCGGAATTTATCAGATAAATTATCTAGAATACAAAGACATTTACGTAGGGGAGACATAATATGATCTAAAACCCCAGATCCAAAAACACAAGAGAGTCTTGCGTCTAGAAAATCAATCTAACTCTATCACCTTACATCGAAATGACACCGGATATGACTTTGATACCACAAGTTGATCCAAGCCTTGTGAGTACAATTGGGCAGACGGAACTCTTGAGGGCCTTCGATAGCTGTGCCAGCACGAAGCCACTATCATTACTTCCAACTATAAACACTCGTTTGAAACATTACATCACATCGCCATATTTCTACAGATCCGTTATTCATGAATCTATCTTATATCTATCCAAAGCATAAAATAATGTAAATTTATGAATCCTTTCCGAAATATACTCATGAGAAATATTTAAATGAGCAATCCAAACCAAAACATGATTATTACAATATCTTGATGCATCTCACCGACACACACAGAGGGGAGACGTCAACTGATATTCCCCACACCGACATAAACGAGGGTGACATCTAGAGACATTCCTCACACACTTATACACTTACATGAATTTTCGTTAGCGTTCAACATACACCTAGACACACAAGCGTTTCTTTACATAAAAACTGTTACACTCTCACACATTTTAACGTACAAAATGTTGCACACACACACACACACACATATATATATATATATATATATATATATATATATATATATATATATATATATATATTTGCTTTAACTATGCTCACTATCGGAGATAGTGTCTGTATATATATATATATATATATATATATATATATATATATATATAGAATCAACACTTTATGATTGCAATCAGTTTCACGCGTCAAGCGAGCTTCAAGTCATTTCAGATGTGTCTATTCTGTTATATATACGTATGGTGTGTGTGTGTGTGTGTGCATATGCTTGTGTATGTTTGTGCGTCCTCGTGTGTATATAACCGTTTTGAATTAAGAGTTCAGATGATGTATCACCGAAATAACTTTTTAACAATTTGACAGATCCGAGACATTGAAGAAAGGACCAGACAGCTTTCAGCCATAATTAGTAACTCTAATATGTTGTGTGCACGATACCGACAAATAGAAACAGATACAGAGAGAGAAGAGAGAGAGAAGAGAGAGAGAGAGAATGTATGTGTGCATGGTGGGGTGTTTTATTGCTAATATATTCTTTTTTTTTTTTTCATCTAAACTGCTGAAATTGGCCGTTACTTCATGATAAGTATCAAAAGCTTACGTTTTCGTTAGATATATATTCATTTATATTTAAGACAATTACCCCAATGCGTACATCAAAATATCACTTCGTATATAGACTAAGGAATCTCTTATGGTGCGCAAGTTATTCTCCATGGGTTGGGTTGATCAGATAATTTGCCGCGAATCACGGTAGTTGAAATGGGCTTCAAACAATAGCTATCTACAGCTATACTCTTCTAACTGGGTATTTCTCTTTGTATCAATTTTGAATTCTGACTTGTTGAGAAACAAGATAGTTGGCCAATAAGCATTTTTCTGAGTTTTATTTATTTTAGATAAGATGCTTAATGAATCCGTGCTCTTGTAACAGGACGAGGACTAAGGAAGAAAGGATTGTTCTCTCATTTTAATTATCCAATTATGTGTATTATTATATCCGGGATTTAATAACCTGGTACTTAATGGACGGAACGGAATAACTGAATAGAAAAAGAAAATGGCAAACATGGTTTGTTCTCAGAGGGAGTTTTATAGTGCTACGTCGTACACAAAATTATAAATATATATATATATATATATATATATATATATATATATATATATGCACGTGTCCCACGAGGAGAAATTATAACATATGAAACAAGCCTTATTTGTAATATTTCCCGAAGGGAAAACTGGAGTTACACGGTTTATCTATGAACTTCGTGAGATCATGTTGTTTTTTCTATAAGATCTAACACTCTGGGATTGGGTGCCCTTCTTTTGCAGTCCCTACAACTGCCATTTGTCACTTTATCCCAGGGGTATCAATCATATGGTCTGCGTGCCTGAACTGGCCCGCTACAGGGTTTCATCCTCTCCGCAAGATAGCATTGAAAAGTGTAAAAATTATATTATATATTTACTTACTTTTTTAAATTAATTCAATGACTAGCAACGTGTTTTCTTTTTTTTTAGTTGACATTTCGCTCTATGTTACCTTATACAAAATGTCTTTGCCAAAAAGGAGAATAGTGGATACATAATGTAGATCATTTCAAGAAAAGTGGCCCTTTTCTTATTTATTCGTGAAGGTAAATAGAAACCCCGTGTGCTTGGTATGTATACAGCAGGTTTCAGTGCTCAAAGAATATAACATTCAGCGCCACTATGAGATCCATCTTGCTGAGATATACAATAACATACAAGGAAAAATTAGAAGAGAGAAGGGAAATAAATTGTTAGCGGATCTGAAGAAACAACATTCTGCTTAAACCTAAAGCCGAGGCATCGCCCAGGCAGCAGTAAAGGCTAGCCACTCTGTTGCTAGAGAAATAGCATTAGCACCAAAGCCGTACTGTGAGGGTAAGTTCGTGAAAAAAATGCATACTGAAAGCAGCAGAAATTGTATGCCCTGAGAAGCGACATATGTTTGACAATATTAGCTTGACGATAAACACTGTGGCAGATAGGATTTCAGATCTTTCTGCAGATTAGACAGGCAACTGAAGCACAAATGTCACGTTATTGCATTTTCAGTTGCAGTTGATGAGAGCACGGGCATTTCGAATGTTGCGCAACTGGCCATATTCATTTGTGGTGTAGACGAGATTTTGAACGTCACCGAGGAGTTCATGTAGTTGATTCACGCCACAACTGCAAATAATAATTTCATCTCTCTCATTGGAGCGCTGGACAGGTTTGGAGTGGACTTGGCTCGTGCTGTCAGCGTGCCTGCATATGGCGCTCCATCAATGATTAGGGAAAAAAGCAGATGGTGTGATGCAGTTCAGAGAGAAAGTACAAACTGCAAATAGAAGACGTGATTTTTGGATATTTCACTGCATTTTGCACAGGGAGGCATTGTCTTGCAAGTCGTTAAAAATGGATCACGTCATGGAAATGGTTGTCCGAACTATTAATTTCATCCGAACTAGAGGTTTGAATCAGCATAAGTTTGACAATCTTCTCAGCGATATAGTCATTACCTTTGGCTTGCTATATCACACCGAAGTAAGGTGGTTAAGTCGAGGTGCTGTCTTGAAGCGTTTCATTAATCTACGAGAAGAAATTGAAAACGGCAAACCAATGTTAGAATTTCAATCATCAGAATGACCGCAAGATTTAACATTTATCGTGGATATTACAG
This sequence comes from Acanthosepion pharaonis, assembly GCA_903632075.3. Classification (NCBI taxonomy): domain Eukaryota; kingdom Metazoa; phylum Mollusca; class Cephalopoda; order Sepiida; family Sepiidae; genus Acanthosepion; species Acanthosepion pharaonis. Next base: position 1,779,738 of record CAHIKZ030004174.1, on the reverse strand, counting down.
AGCAACTGAATAATCTGAACAAAATTCTGAAAGGTAGTAAAACGTTGTCATATCATACACTATTTTGAAAGCATACGCTCGTCCAAGTTGAGCTTTGCTAGGTGGGAGACGCAACGACCTTCTCATTTTCCTTATCTAAAATATGTGGTTCCGACCGCAGATAATGTTGAAATGAATCTGTACAAAAAATAATATCAAGATATTTCTGCAAGGGTTTGAGCCACGGTTTCAGATTTTTGATGACCTTGAAACAGTTTTTCGCTCGCCATTTACAGTCAATGGCAATGATCTAGCCGTCAACATCTAACTTGAAATGATTGACTTGCAGTGTGTTTCAGATTTGAAGAACAAATTTACCTCGGTGGAATTGGACGTTTTTTCAGTATCTCTTGCCAATGTACTCCAAATTGACAGCCCTTGCTGCGGGAATTTTCTGCATGTTCGGTTGAAAAGGTTTTCGCTGTAATAAGCATCAATAAAACAAAGCTGCGCTCAAGGCTTACACATAAGCATCTAAATGACGTCCTGAAATTGACTGCTACTCAGGATTTGATTCCTGATATTGATGCACTTGTAAAGGAAAAAAATGCCAACTTTCAGAAACATATTGAAAGTAAATGATAAAAAATAATAAAAGTGTTTTTAAATGTTTTAATTTCTAAAATATACACATTTACAAGGCAGTGTGATAATTCATTCTTAGTCTAAAGTTTTGCAATAAAAAACATGTTTTTTTTTAAATTGAACATTTTCAGATTGTAGTTTTTTTACACAAAAACAAAAGGAACATTTTGAAATTTCTATTTATAGGCTATTATGTCATGATTTTACTGATCTTTCTGGTTGAGATCAAATTGGGTTGATATATGAACCGTAAACTAAAATGAGTTTGACACCTTTGCTCTATCCTTTGATGTCATTCTCTGGTCGTCACGTGACCATCGTTACTACCACAACGAAAGGGAGACACTTGCTGTTTTTATCCCTACACTATTTTAAAATATCAGCTTCAAAGATGTAACCGTTGCAGGTTTTGAAGAAATATCCTCCGAAACAATAGGTATTTCGAGCAAACCTAACAACCTGCCAGAAGGCCAAAATATAATCGTTGATATTTCGCCAAGCAAATAGACATAGAAACAAAATAAAGAAATAAAGTAGCAATGACTGTAATATTTCCTTTTACTTTTCTGAGGCCATTTTCCAAAAAAAATAAAAACTGTTAAATAAAGAGCTCAATAAAAACTTCTAAAATTTCATCGCTAGATTTGATCTCTCGTCTTGCTCATACAAGTCGATGAGGGAGGAAATGATTCATAATATTCGATATTAACAAAATAAAGGTAGTAACACTTCAACATAAAGCGGCTCCTGGCTTTTCTCGAGTCACTTTGAACGTTTGTACTCTTAATGAAGCCTCGTTTTCGTTATAACGATAAACTATATCGGACAGGAAGGTTTCTGATCGGGAGATTGGAGGATTTGATCCGTATGAAACCACCTCTTAATTGCTGTTGTTCACCTTACCCCGGGGTGGTAGCATCTGTTAGGGTTCTAGTGAACCCATAAACAAAAGTAAAATCATGGGAAAGTATAAAAATAATAGCCATACTATTTATAGTAAAATGACCAAAACATTATATCTGTAGCTGAATGCATATAATTGAGGTCAAAATATTTAGATTGTGGCATTAAATAACCCATAAAGGTTGACATGCCGTTAAACAAAACCAACCAACCAATCCACTCAATGCAGCGCCTTGCTGGAATGTCTGTTGAAACTGAAAATCACACCAGAGCTCATGTGGAACACGCATATACGACTCAGCGCTAAAAGTTATTGCAAAAATAGTTGGTTTCATGAATCGCTCCCAAAACCAACATACCTGACACATTCTGTTTTTCTTTATCTCTACAGGAATCAGATCAGACCACAAATGAAGTATTGATGCTACATCTGAGCCGAAGGAACACATTCTCACTTTCCAGGATGATAGAGCTCAAAATAGATTACACGGCCTTGTAGTGTTGGAATTATTACGAACAATTATTTTTTTTTCAACGCGCGTCAGTGTATTGAAATCTCACGGTATTTGGTATTGTTGGAATTATCTTTTTTTCGAGATTTCGCTCAATTTCGCAAACGACTCGAGGAAATTTGAATAATCCGATTTCTTTGGAAAATTACTTTGACAAGAAACCTACTTCGCTGTTTAATCATTTATTTAGTTTAATTTAATTTTATAAGACTTCATGATAAAAATATTTTTAAGAATTTTTTAACAGCAAAGAATAAATTCCTAGTATTTCTTACACTTGAGCATGCAGCATAAAAATGTCCATGTGTAAATATTTCTTTCTGAAGGCAATTTACATTTTGGAGCTTTAGGTCTTGTGATTTGTCTATACTTCTCGAAAAAACGTAGCAAAATGGAAGCTGAAAACTGGATTCTTGCATATAAAAAAATATGCAAAAAACGATATTGCGTTTTTATTAAATAAGTATTTGTTATTTTAATTATTACCTTCCTCTTAAAATAGGGAGAAGAAAATAGTGGAAGTTTTACGCGTTAAAAAATAGCACCCTAGTAAAACCGATCGGAAGGGAAGTCACAGAATTTTATATTGAGATTAAATGAATTATTATCGATTCTGTAAACCCATTCACAGCACGAAACTTTGCTAACCTCTTGCTAGCGTATCCATCGCTATTTTCGCTATTTTCGTAGCAGAAGATCAAACTTTCTGCACTCTTTAGTTCCACTTGTTCAGACCTTCATAGCCAGGTCATGTATATAGAGTTGACTCTTCTTAATTTCCTTCGCATTCCATTGATAAGTAAGCCGTTCCACTCTGGCAATTTCTTCTCCAGAACAGTATGTCTTGTAAGAAATATGCCGAAAGTTGGCTTCAATGATCACTTAATCATAACAACTTCAATTCTCGGGTCAAGCGTTATATATCCTACATATCCTCATAATATGTACCATCTATTATCTTTTTCTAGACTATTAAAACAATCCCATCTATTAACACATGGCCTTGAGTGGATCATGTGTCTTGTGTGAAGAAGAGTAACAAAATTTTTTATTTTTTTTCGTTGTTAAAACAGTACAAAATCTAATGTTTGTCTCACGAGCAACGATGACGCTCTTATACTATTCATTTCTGAGATAATTTGAATCACTCGGCGATTACTGCAAATAATTTATCTGTTAAATGTTCCTTAATAATGAACATCAGTTCTTAAATATCCACAGGTGATAACATTAGATCGTTACAATATTTAATTAGGCCAGCCACGGAAAGGAATAAACGACATAGCCTCGTTCTGGAATGTGGTAATCGCAAACGTACCAAAGTTACACTCTCTGTCACTAACGAGACAAGAATACCGTCCTGATTTCAGCGAGGATTTTGTTTCGATTGAAGCCACTGCCCGGTCAGAGGAAATGAAGACATAATTCCATCAACGTGAATGCCCTTGCAACTAATGTATTTAATACATTTTACTGACATCAATCAAGACCAATGCAAATAGACACATGATTATTTGTTCCCATGCAAGTCTATGTAGATATCTACTAAGGTTTACTACCTGGCACAAGGCCACAACGGGGATAAATCCATTGATGAATTAATTTGACTTGTAATGGTCTGCATATATTAAGTTGATGCAAAATTTATCACCGTTATATTTCACAAAATATCAGAGCATTGTTGGTAGTATATTGGCATTTTTTACACTACCGTATCTCCTCACAAAATTGACATCGTTTGTGGTCCAATAGTATAGCCAATTCTCACTTAAATGATCCCAAACTTTAACTAAATGTGTGAAAACTAAATTGACTGTGCGTATTTATCTCAATGAGAATCTACAAGGAAGATAGATCGGACGTGCCAGTGATAATTATAATGTGTTGTCGAAACCTGACTTGACACCTTATTATATTTCCTGTGGGGCTATGTGAAATCACATGTCTATATCCCTCCTCTTCCTACAAGCCTAGAGAAACATAAGCAGAAAATCACTAAGGGTTTAGAGAGTGTTACGCAAATCATGCTACAGCGTATTTGGCAAGAGCTAGACTACCGATTTAACCTGTGTTGTGTCACAGGTGATACGCATATTAAACAGTTTTGAAGCTTTTTGAAATCGGTTATAAACTTTACATCCCTTTGAAGGTTTTATTCGAATTTCGATAAATAAATATTGTATTGTTCAACATAAAGCCTATTTTTATTTCGTTGGCCTGGGACATGTAATTACTGAAATAATCACATATTAATTTATGTCATTTCTGGAGGGACAACCTGTATTTTTCACAGAATACAACATCCGCGGAATGAGTGTTTAAATAGGTAGAAAGAGGAAGTAACAGGTGTATATTAGGAGATTGTGAAGGATACACAATGGTTGATACTAGACTTGAAATAGCTAAGTTCTTAGCGATCAGGAAACTATCATCTCGGTATCATATACAGCAACGTAAGACATGAAGAAAAAAAACTCTCTGAGTGCAGCTTCCTATTTATCAATGGAATACGTAGAGGATGAGGAGGAGTCGACGCCATGTGCCTTAACTGATGATATCCTGATTGTAATGGTCTGAACTAAGGAAATACCTCTGATATGAAAATAGCGATATAGAAGCGAGAGGCTAGCTAAGTTTCGTCTATGGTAAAGGGATTGCTGGAGGCTAAATAATTTATAACCTACGATTTTGAACTCTGTTAATCCTCAAAAGTTAGTTTGTTTTTTTTTAAGATAGAGCGAGGCAAAATGCCTAAGAGTGTTTTTGAAACGGGACAATAAAGGAAAACTGGCATTTTTTCAGCATCTTTAGCCGGTAAACCCGGGTTTCACGAAGTCTGGAGTGAAGTTGATTCCCAACAAACGTTCAAGCCAAGGACACATCGTTCATCAAGGCTGAAGATAATTTAGTGACTGATTGGTGATGACGAAACATTACTTAGTGTTGCATTTATTCTATCATAAAGCGTGGTTTTGTCAGCATATACTTCGGTTGCAAAATTTAGAAAAAATAAGATGTTTGCAAAATGAAATTCACATGAATTTGTCAGTCACTTCTTTCTTGTAAATGAAAAAATGATTTTTGCACAAATAATCACTGGCGATGAAATATGGATTGAAAAAGAAAATTTCCTAGAAAACTTTCAATAGAATTCAAACTTAATTCTTTTCTGTGAATTGTTTGAAACAAGTCAGTCTTTATTCAAACAATCACTAGTTTCAATGACCCAGTGAAACAGAAAATACCGTTTTGGTACAATATAGAAATGTAATTTTGCCGCATAAGAATGTTCATAATCTAGTTGCAAATCCGATACAGGAAACGATTAACGCTCTGGGAGAGGAAGTTCAACAAGAACCGTAATCTACAAACTTGTTAACTTCCGTTTATCACGTGTTTTGATCCGTGCAACATACTTTATCTTGATAATATATCGATATCTGTGTGTGCATTACCAGAAACATTTCAAAAGTTGTTCAAAATCAGAAATATATCGAAGACACAACCAGAAGCTTAAAGTAAAGTATATGCGAGAAGATAAAGGACTCAAAATAAGAAAGAAAATTCTCAATGCACTTACGTGCCACTGAAATCTTCATGATTAAAATGTTGATCTGCCAAATAACGTCTGTATAAAAACTGAATATAAGTTTCTCTGACGAAGATACATTGACACTAATGTGATTTTGAGTTCGCTGTCGTTAATACGACAGAGCTATTTCCATATCAATGGTTTTCTTAGTAAAATAATACTATGATAATATGCGATATAGCGTAAACATGGGAATAAAATCACATGATAAATGGGGTCACCAGTTATCCTCTCTATATATCAGTCATGTGCCGTCAGTAATTACTCAGGGTAGGCAGCATGTGATATTTATATAATTATTCTGGAAAAAATATGAAATATTTTGTATTTTAGGCATACTAATTAGAGTAACCTTCATAATTTTGTTGAATTAGGTGCGTATTGTGCAACAAAAGGAAAATTTCGCTGCTGATTTATTTTATTCATAGCAGACACTGCCAAACTTGCCTACATAGACGGAACGTCCTTGCTATATATCTACATAAATTCCGCCTATTACCTCTTACTTTGTAACATTCTACCTCGAGTGTTCCTCTTAAATAGTTTTGTCAGATCGAAACGTCGATGTCGTGCATGGCGCCAAACCTGTTCAGAAATATCTAAACACTCAGATGTATACAACAGATTTCTAAGATCAAAGATTCAAATAGGTTTTGCACAAGTGAACCCTGGAGGTCTTGGCAAAGCTCATCCTTCATTGAACATTGTGGACAGGCGATATAGAATCAGAAAGAACTGTAATAAATAATAGAAACCATATCACTCGAGGACAGCAGTAACAACTAAAATGGATAGCACATGAATTTAGAATAGAAAATAAAGTCAAAATTAAAATGTTAATATTCCACACTATTTCAAATAAAATTTACGAAGATGGACTCCTGAGCTACTGGATTTTTAGAAAAATATTCTCCTGAAAAATTGTTTTATGAAAGATTTTTTTTCAAACAAAGGAATTACTGACTGCTCGGTCAATAAATTTTATATGTTTCCTTGTCGGGGAGAAGACTTATATTACTGTTAGTATTAGCTCTGGGCCTAAAGTAAATATTAAATCATCATAATCTTAATGTAGAATAAAATTATTTTTAGGAAGACATCCAATCATCAGTAATACATGTCAAGGTGAAATATTTTTTTCCAAATATTCATATACATATATATGTGTGTGTGAGTGCACACCCCCATCCGCGTGGGTGCGTATGTGTGCAAGTGTGTGTATTTGTATGTTTGTTGGTGTGTGTTTACTTTTTTTATGAGAGGGACAAAAATAGAGAATGTAAAATATATACATTCCTGTACCTTTTTATAGTGGAATCTTCCATTAATAAGGAGTTGGGCCATTTAAAAAAAAATGCCGGACTATAGTGAGTGGCCCTACTATTTACGTGAAAAAGAAAAATAATAAAATTAGAGTCTGCGCAGAAATTAAACAGTGGCAGAGTGTTCTCAAAACTAGATTTGTCTGAGGCGTACCTCCAGATTCATGTCGACGAACAATGTACGAATTATTTAACTATACATACGCATAAGGATCTTTATAGATTCAACAGACTGCTATTCGGGAAAATAGTTACACGAGGCATTTTCCAACAAATCATGGATACATTATCGAATGACGTGGACTTCGCAATAGCATGATGGCATCTTAATTAAGAGTGAAAGCCAAAAAAATCATGCCGATCATGTTAAATAAGTTTTCGAAAGAGTAAGACAATACGGCTTAAAACAGTTTAGATAGATATTTGGGACAAGTTATAGATGCGAAAGGCAGAAAACCAGACCCATCGAGATCGAGTGCGATAATAAACATGCCGCTCCCCAAAAATGTCAGAGTGATTTTGAAGAAACAAAAACAATATTAACATCATATTTAAGTCTGGAAAATTACGATCCAAATAAGGATATTATTGTTGCAAGTGACGCTAGTAATTTATGCTTAGGAGCTGAAATATCACACACAAAAAAGCAACGGTCAAGTAAAAGCGATTCCACATGCGTCAAGAACTCTATTGCTAACTCGTAAAAGTATACAGCCACATTGAAAAAAGATTGAGGGATACTTTTTTTCAGTAAAAAGTTTCCATAGATTCATACATAAAAGTAGTTTTATGCTTCAAACGAACCATCGAAGGTTATTGCCTATTTCTTTGCCAAAAATGCATTCCTACACATATGACAAATCGACTTCAGAGATGAGGAACAATATTATTAATTTATAATTTTATAGTGGGGTTCCTTCCGTCAAAGAGGTTGGGTCATGCAGATGGGTTGTCCCAATCTATGTGATCCATTAGAGAAAACTGTGATAGCAACGTTAAGTATAGAAATGGGAATAAAAAATCGTGCTATGCAACCCCATATGGCAATTATCTGTGACAGTGGAGGAAATCAGGATCAAAGAAAAAATAGATAATATCAGAGAGAAAATGAAGCAAATAAATAGCCAACATTGCAAAACGAATGTTCGTGACATTTTTTTCTATCTGTGATGGAATTTTATGCAAGATGAATGTGTAATAATACCGGAAGCGCTAAAAAAACGAATACTTAAAGATTTTCAAACGGGACACCCTGGTAATCGAGGATGAAACCTTGAATGTGAAGCTATTTTTTTGGTTGCATATGGACAAAGATATCGAGGAAAATGTAAAAAACATGCAGAAGTTGTGCAATGGCAGCAAAGGCACCACGCGTGAAATTTAACCTTTGGCCAAAGACAGTGAGACCTTGGCAATAGCTGCATATTGGTTTTCAGGTCCAATAAAGGGGTAATATTATTTGACTGTGGTTGACAGTTTTTTTCAAAATGGACATAGGTGATAAAATTATAAAATCCTCCGTGTAGTGGTACGATAAAAGTTTTGCATGAACTTTTTGCAAGATTCGGTGTTCCGGATATGATTGTGTCGGACAATGGCACGCAATTCACAGCAAAAGATGTCAAAGATTTTTGTAATTTTTTTTTAATTGTACATCGACTACCAAATCATATAACCCACGATCTAATTATCGAGCAGATTTGTGGATACTTTCAAGCAAACATTGAAAAAGTTATGTGGAAACGAATTTGTTGACGAGATACTACAATTCTTAAGAGTATATCCGGTGACCCCAAAGGCAAATACAAATTCCGAGTTCTCACCGGCAGAATTAATGTTTGTGATGAAAATAAAATCGGTATTCGACAAGCTGTTACCAAAGGAAAACAAAAATGAGGAAATTCACAATTACAAAATCCTATACACCGGGAAAAAGACTTTTTTTCAAAGAATATAGGTACGCTAAACAGTTCTGGAATATTGTTGTCACTAATAAATGCATCGGGTGACTGATGTACATAATTAAAGACCCAAGAAAGACGATTAAGTGATATCACTACTTAATAAGGAAAAAGTACTTGTACGATAAGAATAACCGAAGCAAAGAGCCAATGAAGGCTATTTATGACCTATTCGAGGTACCAATGCCTTTAGTAGCCCCAGACGTTTGAGTAAACGAAAAAGGAAGTTCTAAGGGATTATACAAATAAACCCCAAAAGACAGACATACGACTTCCAGAGGAAGTAGTAAATTAAAAAAAGGATGACGGACTGATCTAAAAAGATAAATAGCAAGCTCTCTTACTGAGAGAGTAGGAATTGAACAGAACTTAAGTGACGTTCACAATTAACTGTTATTCCAGTAGACTGTGATCTCGACTAATAGTACGGTATTGTTCTTCGTAATAAATTATTACTTAATTTTTATATGTGTATCGACTTATCCATTCACGATACAACAATTAAAACATGATAGTAACAAAATGGTCGCGTGGAGCGAACGCAATGTATTAGCCCAAGCTTTTGTTTAGTTTAGCTTATCACAGGATTACATGTTTATCTTATAAATCAATCATTCACGTATCCAAGATAGATAGATGTGTACTAATAAATATATGCCAGTAAATCCTTATACCTTACTTCAAGAATGTCCCTGATAGATAGATAGATAGATAGATAGATAGATAAGCATACGAAAAGATAGAAGCATTTATTTATCTAGCATATTTTTATTGAACAAATGAGAAATGTTTCCTAAAGCTATCTCACCGACTTCTTAAATTCTCAAATTATTCATTCTTTTTATTATTATTATTATTATTATTATTATTATTATTATTATCTTGTGTATCCTTGTAACATAGTCACGACATTCCATAGGGTTGTGTATTTAGCTCGACCTGGTGTTTGACGCCTATGCTCGTTGTTTCGTCGTGGACGAAATCGGTTGTCTCGCTACGTTCGTTCCACTGACCTCTTCAAGCTGATTCATCAATGTCTCATGGTCTCTGTTTCTTACTAAAAGTTAAATCAAACATCTCTTTAGGGTGATAAAGTTTTTTCTTCTATAGTATTGCATATCACTGCGCATATAATATGTACTGGATACTTTAATTGTCCTCAGTATAGTAATTTTGGCTACTAATTGTCAGTATCAGAGAGGTTGAAGTGAGTCAGAGAATTTCCCAATTATAACATTTCAGTTTAATGTTCCTCCGTGGCAAAAATTCTCACTGAAAAATGACACGAGAAGAAACTTTTTTATGATGAGTAAATCTCACCTGGCCAATTGTTAATTCCCGGGCCGATTAAAACATACCACCATTTCTTCTTTTTTTCCACGATTACCAACTTACCCTATAAAATATATCCTATTTCAGAAATACGATATATTTCCGTTATGGTCCGGTTCCTTGTATCACGGTGATAGTCCAAAGTAGAACCAATAAAGAAGAAAACGAACACAGGTATGGAATAACACAGATATATTACAAACATGAATATATACAGAGAAGTAGAAGTGTTAGTATGAACAATCAGGTTTAGAAAGGAGAACAATGTAGTCTCGACCAGTATCACTATTCCAATGTCTTGCAGTAATTGTCTGAACGCGACTCTGTTTCGGACTGCCTCTGACTCGACTCTTGACTCGACTTGAACTACTGACTCGACTTGAACTACTAACTGACTTGAACTACTAACTCACTCAAACTACTGACTCCACTGACTGACTTCCTGCCTACTCCTGAGGCGCAGTATTTATTAAGTATGGAATAGTCCATTATTATTATTATGGGTAAGATCCCATAACAATTTCCAAGAATGTGTATTGCTGTTTTTGAGTAAGGATATCCTTTTGCTCCCTAAACTTTAATTTTTCCTTCTCTATTTTACACACACAATATTATAATCTTTACTTTATTTTGAAACCATTAGTTCATATATATGACTTCATGTCATTAATTTCCAGGGTATCACCCGTCCTATTCTGAACGATTGTCTCGAATCTCGGTAAAGACTTGCTATAAAAATACGCCTCGTAACATTACACAATAGCGTACATATCACATAAAAATATATATAACATAATCTATTTTTTATACAGAATTATCTTCCATTTCCTCGTATCTAATAATATCGTAAAGTACGTCTCTATGCCTATTTATTTCACTTTTTCCCTCCCTCATAACACCCTCTATCATGTTGTAATGTAAGTTCTGTCTGATATTTTGAACAGAATTTAATAAAGTTTCAATTTTTAACTGACATTGGCCAGTGCCTCAATTACTAATATCTCTCATTTTCTCTCAGATTCTGAGAAAAAATCCCAATCGATCACGTGGTTACTCCAAGTGAAAATCTGAAGAGTAAGCGTTCTCAAAGCAAATTTGTTACTTTCCCAACACAAAGAAAGAAAATCACTTGTAACGCGTCAGGAAAATAACTCACAAACGCCGTAGCCAAAAATGCCCGAATTTTCCTTCTCCCCGGCTGGATCTGGGAGTAGTGGCGTACTCCTGTAATCCAGCTGCTTTGGAGGCTTGTTCGAGTGGTCGGTTTTGAAAGTGGGGTCACTGGTCTGCGCTTCATTATGGCGATCGGGCGTCTGCACTAAGTCCGCTATCAATATGGTTAGTTGGAGAGAGCTCAAACTGACCAGGTTGACTAAGGAGGGGCGATTCGGTCCTGGGTGGAAACGCAGCAGGCAAAAGTCCTCGTGTCAGGCAGTAGTGGGATCGCGCCTGTGAATAGTGGTCGTATGCCAGCCCGTTCAATACCATCGAACTTTTTTCCGGAGTACTTGATTATCTCGTTCACTACAAAATCATATTTGCCTTTGTAAATTTTGCAAAGCGAATAATGTAAATACAACTGGAAAACCCATTAAAAACACATTCGGTGAATGCATGGGGTATGAAAGGACATCTAAGAAATGGCCGTTTCAGAAAGTATAAACCAAGAGGTATCCAGAAAAGATCTAATTCTGACACACTGGAAGAAGCTATTGATGGTCACTCAATTCTTATAATTATGGAACTCAGCAGTGACTTAACGTTGACCATATAACTTTCTATCGCGAAATCGTAAACTTGGAACAATGCCAAAATTTAGAACGTCAGTTCCATATGACCTACAACCATATAATCACAAACAATGATTATTCTTCATCATTGCATGCTCGCCATCTTCAAATCCTTTCTTCAATGGAATCATTATCGAAGTCGATAAGAACATATACCAAAATGTTAAATGATGACGCCATGGTGGAATGCCTGTTCAGCAGTCATGAACGGAAATATATCAAATGAGTTTTCTCACAAATAAAGATAAGACGTGAAGCAGCTGAAATGTGGTTCTATAGAAACATGTTGAGGATACCATGTGAGCAACGACGAAGTTTTAAAGAAAAGGGGAACAAGAAGGACACTTACAGTTAACACCGGAAAGAGACAGTTGAAATTTCTAGGGCATATAATATGTAAATTGGGTTTGGAAAATTGGATACTCCAAACAGAGATGGAATGCAAAAGAGACAGAAGAAAACAACACATAAGCTACCTAACAAGTTTGAATAATTGTATGGTGGAACAAGGATTAGGAGCGATAACAAAAACATCTATTAAGAGCTACAAAGGACAGATAATTCTGGAGTGTCATGGCCGCCGACAAAGTACATTGGAAGAAGATGTAGAGAATCCTTTACTAGAAGTTGTTAAATGATAATCAGTCACAGGTGAAGGTTACCGTTAATAGTTAATGTATTTATAAACAACTTTGGATAAAAACGTCCATCTTTAGCAAACAGAAAAAAGAGATCGTAATCATTATGACCGGCTACATGCTACACGAATGCCTAATTAGCTGGATGAATTTTGCTGGGAAAAATACTTCATCCACAATATTCACTTTTTCTGAATAGCATCTGTTTAGAAACTTACAAAGTTATTTGGAATAACTTCAAGAGAAAATGAATTAATCGCAAATGAATTAATTTCTTATTTAAAGTTCAAAACTATTTTATACACCTGGTATTACAAACATTTTAACAGCTGTGTTAAGGTGACCAAAAACAATTAATATGTTGGTAATTAATTCTTTCTTTGTTAATCATTGTTTTATATTATAGAAAATCGAGCAAAACATTCTTTAAAAACCTGATACTTTTTAATGCCCTATTCTTTCAGAAAATAGGCGATAATATCTCACCAAATATGTCGTTTTTCTATTGTATGTGAAAAAATACATGTCTTCATGTGAAAATAATGTAGTAGCTTATCTTACCTTCTCCACGACTTTAAATTCAGTTTTGTGTTTGTATTAGAGGAGAAAACCGAATCTTCTGTGTTATTAAGCCATAGCTGGAGGAAAGGTCTACTTAGGGTGTCGATTTTGGTATTGATCAGAGTCGTGGTTAGAAAGTTAATCTCGCTGTTCATGACTACTGTAGAGTGTTAGATCCTTTGCCATAGTTGTGTTCGTCATACTTGTGCTTCTTGTACACTACTGATGAGTCCCAAATATAGGACGAAACGGCCGTCAAGTGCTTTCTGCTTTCTGTTGAAGTTTCTTCTAGACTCGATGAATTATTTAATTATGATTATCTCAAATCCTCCTAATAATTTCTTTTATATCATTGCTTGAATCGACTTCTAATGCTCTGGATTGGGCCGCTTGGGGAGAGTAGTCGTGGCTCGTGGGCGCACAGTCTTATGGGTAAGGGAAAATCGGATGAGTTCCACCACGGAATATGTGATCAAGCGGCGATATATCGAGTTTAATTCGTTACCACTTCGTCACTGAGTCCTGTTGGCACAATTGGTATGGTGTTTGCCTGATATCGTAACTGACCTGGCTTCAATTATCGGTAGTGGATGCGCATTGCTGATGAGTCCCAAATATAGGACGAAACGGCCGTCCAGAGCTTTCTGCATTCTGTTAGGTTTTCTTCTTGACTCGATGAATTACTTGGTTATGATATATATATATATATATATATATATATATATATATATATATATATGTAATTCATCGATTCATCGAAAAAACAACAAAATACAGAAAACTCTGGACAACCATTCATATATATCACTGCGTGTAGGTGTGTTTGCTGTCTGCCAACAGGGTGTGGACATCAGGGTTCTCCACATTTTCCGGGCATTCGTCCCTCTCAACAATACATGGTTCTCCCCTGTTTGATTTCTTCCTCCATCCATTCACATAAATTTTCCTTTCTTTGTTTTATCTTCGATATAGCCTTTGAAATTCCCTTCTCCAAGCCGTCTTTCCTCACCATCATTATATGTTCTAATACTTTTAATTGGCTCTTTCGAATTGTTAGCAATAGTTTACTTGAGGATCCTATTCTTTTGAAAACTTACTCGTTTATCTAATGTTCTCTTAGATTGATTCTCGATATCGGTCAGTAGGGTCATCTCTCAGTCGCTTGAAATCTTTCTTTTCCATTTGTGACTATATTATTCAGCATTTAGTGATATATAGAAAAATAGACATTGCATAGAAATCCAACACTTTTTTTTTTCTTGGTTTCGAACATTATTTTTCGATCTCTCAATTTCGCTTCGTTTGCGATTTCGGATTTCTGAGTCCCATTTTCGGTCGTCTGTTACTGACCAATCAGGTTTAATTTCAGAACCTGATTGATTTTGATATTACCAGTGTGTATTGCACCCTCTTTTTGCAATTATTGTTCTGTCTCGACTTTCCTCGAAAACCTGGTTTAATTTTTTTTCTCGGTTCTTCAAACTGTCAGCTTAATTCGTACGGCGACACAATCTAGATTGCACTCTCATACTTTGAGAATCATCTCATTATACAAGTGGAAGAAATATCGTGTGAATACGTTTCTTTCTAAGACACTCCTCTTTCTATTTTAGTGTACTCATTGAACTCGGTTTCTATTCACAAGCAAGAATTCTAATGCAGACTGCGGGTTATGAATATAACTTTCCACGTGTTTCTTAATATAGCGTTATACTTCACCGAATGCATTTATACTACTTAGGAAAGATGGATATAGCTATTGATACATTTGTAATGTACGTTCTGATTGTGTATTCTATCAAATTTGCTTTTCTTATTCCATATTTGTGGACAAAACTACAGGGTTCTTTCACTAATTCTGATCGAATTCTGCTCCGATTTTTATTCGTTACAATCCTAATTATTAGTTTTGTCATGTTAAATGTTTCCATATAAGGAAACATTCGTTATTAATTAAGCGAACAGTCACTGCTACTTTCTGTTAAAATCTTTTTTTTGGAAAAATTATTTACTAAAATAGGTTTTTCATGTTCATTAAGTGATATCGCTCTTTCTAGTACCGACTGAAGCTTCATTCTTAAACTTTTGTTTGAAGTAGTGTAGAATGCTTACATCTTGATAATGTCATTATTTTCTTTTTAGTTGTTCTTGTTAAATGTCCTCAACTGATGCCGCTTCTGGTATTTGATACATTTTTTGGTCTGTGATTCAAAAGCTTCGAAGAAGGATAGTCCTCGCTAAGACCTACAGTCGTCATTCTTGAAGTAGTGTAGAATGCTTACATCTTAATAATGTCATTATTTTCTTTTTAGTTGTTGTTGTTGTTGAATGTCCTCAATTGATGCCGCTTTTTTTATTTGATAAATTCTTTGTTCTGTGATTCAAAAGCTTCGAAGAAGGATAGTCCTCGCTAAAACCTACAGTCTTCATCCTCTGGAGGAGCAACTGATCTGAGAAACGGAATCTATACAGGTGAGAGATTCGATATTTCTCAACGAGTTTGCCGATATGAACGTTTCGATCTGACAAATCTCTTTAAACATGACTAGAGGTTTTATGCCATGTGACTCATCGAGATGGTGTTGCTCATTTGGAATCCTTATCAAACCTTTGTAAAGTGACCTAAGTAATTATTTCATTTTCAGGTTACACTGTGTCTGTATCAAACAGTCGTCATTTTATTTAGACTGAAAATATTGTAGTAAAACTTACTTTACAACGCCGTGTGTTCAACATCTGCCGAAATACGGAGTAGAAAAGAAAGCGACGAAGACGTAAATGCCATTTTAATCCAAGTAATCACGTCTTCATACATAAAAATGACCGTCTCTAATCTGATAAGCGAACTTAAGCAATGTTGATTCTGGTCATGGCTTCGGTTACTATTGTGGAAACGACTGGAGCTCTATGCAATAATGTTCGGCCAGTACAATACGTACATCACATTTTGCAAGATGCAGTTTTGTTGTACTCTACCAGTGCCATTATAAACACGAATCTATGGCAAGGAAAATGATTATGTGGTCTTTAATGTTGTTGCGGTTACTGGTATGCAACGAATTGACTTCCACGTGTGACCAACTTACTTCTAGGAGAACATAGCCCAAACTATCAACCTTGTTCCACCGGCTTGGTACTTTTTTCAACAATATATCTCGATGACAGCGGATGACTGTGAGGCAAACGCAAACTTGTCCACCTTCTGAAGAAGAAAAGAAAATCAGAGCTGCTGAATTCCCTCCGTTAGTCCACGGCCCAGTTCTAACACTCGCGTATCTATTAATGTTTTCAGATACCATCGTTGGTTAACATGGATAATCTGTCTCTGTCTCTCTCTCTCTCTCTCTCTTTATCTGGCCTATACACACATAATTACAATGTATTTTCCTGCATTACTTGTATTTTTTTAACTAAATCTATCATCTATTCATCCTAAAATAGTCAATCTGTTATGTCGTATTTGGACATAAATCTTCTCTTCGCTTCTTGTGTCGAGAGAGACAATAACTGGCGACTCAACACCTTGTAGGTGTTTCTTTATTCATATCTAACTTGGACTACAATTGATGGGTACAATTTTAACACGAGTATCTCACAAGCTATAAAGTATCAAAAGCGCTGTAGGCTAATCCGACGAAGATTTATTATTACCCAACCTGCTTATATATATATATATATATATATATATATATATATATATATATATATATATATGGGGTGGACAATGATGTGCAGTGTTGTTACGGATAGTAGATGTAATTCTTGCCATATGTCGGCAGTCATGTTTCGGACAATATATATATATATATATATATGTGTGTGTGTGATTTAATATTTTTATATATATATATGTGATTTAATATTTATATATATATATATATATATATATATATATATGATTTATATATATATATATATGATTTAATATTTATATATATATATAATATATATATATAATTTAATATTTTATATATATATATATATAAATAAATAAATAATAAACAATTAATATAAATTATAAACATTATGTCTAGCTAGTTATAAGTAATATATATATGCTTATATATATATATATATATATATATTTAATCGTTATGTGTGTGTGTAACGCCATTAAAACACTATCATGTTACCGAATGAGGAAAATTAAACAGCCATTAAAACCGGACTATGGGTTAATCAGGAGAATTGATATTGAAAATTTTTACAGATTACAATTGAAACATTAATAAAGAACCGGAAGAGGAAAACTATTAATGGAAGGTGCAGGAGGATAAGCTGTAAATTGTGAGATCTGAACGATCTGGTGCTGCGCTTAAATTCAATTCTAGGTACATTAAAAGCAATTAATTTTTTATAGAAACGACAAACGAGCCAATTGCAGTGTTTTTACTTCATGAAATGCATTTATTCTACTTATGAAATATGGGTATATCTATTTATGCTGTTTTTGACTAAAGCCGAACTGGAGATCAGGACAAATGGAGTTTCTTCTTTGGATTTTATCAAGCTCCATATTTTAATTTATATATATATATAATATATGTATATATATATATATATATATATAGTTTTAAAAACTAGAAACCATTGATTTTAATAACAGAAAAGCCCTTTAAATTGATGAGATCTTGAACAGCAAGTCTAATGCTGAAGAGCGCTTAAAATTCAATAAGTCTAGGAGGGAAGATACAGTTAAAATAAAATATCCCCCAACAGAAAAGCCTTATAAATTCTTTCTGCCGGCAGAATTACCATGAATTGATTATTGGAATCGGCTGTATGAAACCACTTTTTTTATACAAACGACTATATTCTCAACTAAATGTTGAGCAATAGCCGATTCCATATTCATGGGGGAGATAGCATATTCTATCTATTTTGCAATGTATTTATTCTATTTTCTAGTTTCCAAATGCAGTTGTATGGGTATATCTATTTATCAATTTGATGTAGACTATTTTAGTTTGAAAAAATGCTACGTAAAGCAACTATGGGAAACAACCGCCGAACTGCCAGATCAAATAAACAGGAATCTTCAAATAAACTGGACAAATATTTTTGGGAAATAAATCCTGATTCTTCTTTTGATTTTATCATAGCAGCTCATATTTTATTATATATATATATATATATATATATATATATATATATATAAGTGAAAACATTGAAGTCAACTCCCAGGGACGACATTGTTTCATGCTTAAACGCAATCGTCATGACATACAAAATATTGGTATAATGTTATAGTAAAACCTGACCCACACTTAAGCTTTTGTAGGAAAAATCATTAAAACGTTAAGAAAATGAAAACGAGACCAAGGAAAGAAACACAAAAAGAAAAAATAGAGATCTGGATAACTCTTGAATTATACAAAATTGCAGCTCGATTTGGACGTTGGAGGATTACATAGAGTTAGGATTTGGATCAGTATCCTGAATGCTATTTATTTTATATATATATATATATATATATATATATATATATATATATATATATATATATAGTCATCCACAGATAGACTGTTTCGCTGTATTACAGCTCATCAATGTGGTTAGACATGCGATTGATTTAAGCCAGGATCGAAACCCAACAGATTTAACATCAGTCAGAGACACTGACTCTCATCCCGCAGCGGAAAAATGGAATTTTTAACACATTATATACGAGATATAAGCATTAGCGGCTGATAGAGTGCTCAAATTCACAGTGAATAGCTTCTAGCTTTAATTAACAGTAGCTGACAAATTCCGTTTCTTCCAAAGATCTCAACCTACGACTGGTGGGGAAGGATATATAGTTATCCACATGAATGTCATCAGTTATCTACTGTTAATTCCTCTCTCCAAGTTCTCCACCGCCTTAAACTCACATTCTTTGAGTTCTGTCACTGGATGTAACTAACGTCTTTATCCACTGTGCCATGTGTCCTGGTTAAGGCGGATGAGAACTTGGAGAGGGGAATTAACAGGAGATAACTGATAACTGACATCCATTAGACATGGCACATGGAACTAGAAAAGTCTACCCCAGTGAGCGGAGATAGAGGATTAGGTTCGACATTCCAACCATCTGAAGAAGGGCGGAGCGTACAATGGACGAAACTTTGTGATAAATATGGCAACAAAGATGAGGAAAATAGTTCGAATAATGTAAATAGTGTACATAATGCCTCATCTCATATATATAGACAGTTAGAATTACCTGTTGAGGAAGATGTTTTTGTCTTTGCGATTTCTACGTATTTATATCTGCTAGCTTCAGTTTCGTACCTGAAGTATTAAGTATGCTGAAGTATTGTGCAATTTTGACATTAATCAATGGGAATTTTTTTTTATTATAAAGTAGTAAAGAGAACGACTTTTTTCTCGTTTTGAGCACAAGTATTTCCACAAAGCGTGATAAAGAAGAACGTTGGAAAATCTCGACGCCTGCAGCTCGGTTCCAGCACAGACTAAGTTTTAATGAACTATGCTCTTTACCAGTTTGACTGCCGAGTAAGAAAGCGAGTTATATTAAATAAGATGCATGCAAAAGGAATCGCAGGGATGATTACAAGTACGTTACCAGCTGATTTCTTTAATTTAGGCGACATCTTGTCTGATTCACGCGTACCAAACGTAGCCCTTTTCAATTGATGCGAGAACAGAATGTAATGTGTCCGCTCTTATCTGTTTATGACTCGAATAACTGGATTATATCTACAAGCACACTTGGTACGTTCTTTTAAATTTTACTTGCCCCAAATTTGGCTAATACAGTTCGACCTTGCAATTTCCCGTATTAGTTAGGGGTTAGGAAGAGAGCGCAAAGTTGTGACATTCCCAAATTTTCTTTTCTTCTTTGGAGCAGATGTCATTAGCAACTTCGTCTTCGGTTTTCCTCGGAGGTTCTTCAACTTACAGTTTACAATAGACTTACGGTAGAAACAATTGAAATTATAATTCTATCTCAATCATCGGACAAGTAAAGGGAGGTAATTAGAATTACCCAACAAAAGTAAACTTTTTTAACGAAGAGGAACGTTTATTCTAATTATTTTCAAGTTTAAAATGTGTTATATTTTTTAAAGTTCAAGGTTTAATAAATGTGTATTTTCATCAACTTAAACTTGGGACATAGTTGCATAAATAGTATCACAGGAAAGTCAGATTAAGCCTCCAGCACCATCATATCCAAGTTGGTCTGAAAGTCTTGTTACTACTACATAATATAATTTTCTATTTCAGATGGTTGACACGGGTACATACAGTTTGGAAAAGAGGCTGCTTCTTCAAAGATCTTGACACATGATCCTGTGCATTTTGGCAAGGACATAAAGGATGTACACATGACTTCACGGCAAGATTCGGCAAACCAGCTGCTCCGAAGAGGACGATGCTGCGATGACAACTGTTTTTCTCGAAGGATCAATTAAGGACAAACCGAAGACAGGACGACCCTCAACGCGAAGGGGCATATTTGCAGAGGTAGAAGTATCTGTGCCACAATCACTCAAGAAGTCACTACTTGTTCTCCTATTGTTCTCATTACTTTTTGATAGGATGTGAGAAGACGTTCGGACCACTATGAATTTCTTTAATCCTCTCACCCCAAGGAAGGTGATAATGTAACTAAGACACAAGGGGTTGCTTTTTTATAATTTGTTTTCAAGATCCAAGTGCCATTCAAGGTAGAGGGATACAGAGTAAATGGCACCATCCTAACACGATGCCAGCAAAACCCAAGGAAAAGACTTTAGAGGGAATTGGAAACCCAATCCTAAATAGAAAACAATAGATAAACATGTACACCTCTTCAAAAAGACCGGGGCTGAAAAATGTAAATAAATAGTAAATAAAAATTCAAAGTTTTAGGCGGAGACGTTTGAAGCATTGAGATTAAGTAGAAGGAACAGGACACCCTATCCTAAAGAGGAAACAAGGGATAAACCTCTACTTGGAGTGAAAAATAATGAGCATAATTTAGTGAAAAGAAAGGACAATAAAATAACAGAAAGACAGAATACGCCGATTAACATTATATTTAAATCTTTCAAGATCATTGGAGATTGTAGATGACAGAGAAGCAGGAAACAGGAAGAGAAAAGAAAATGTTAGAATAGAATTTAGAGTTGCATCTAGCTATTTCAGCAGTATAACGTAGTTAAAATAAAATGCAGCTTCTGCCCTAAGCTTTCCTCTCTCTTACAACATTTTCAAAAGTAACCCTTAGGCATTGTATTGGCTGAACTAAAATATAAAAAACACATCTTGTTTACCTGTTACCTTGTCCTTCTTTTCGTTAAAATTGACATTGGAAAGGTTATTTGAATAATCCAGAACATTATACTTGGAGGAAATTGTCATCATACAGATAGAAAATGAATTCAGGAAATATACAAAGATAGAAAGTGGTGTAAGACAAGGATGTGTCTGCTTACCGGATATAATCAAGGCGATTCTGAGTGAATTAAAAGTCCTAGCTACCAGAATTCATTATTGGCAGCTGCAATGATAATAACATAAGATTTATTGATAACACAGTGTTGATGAAAAACACTGAAATTGAAGTACAGGAACTCCGAACGATGATAGTGGAGGAAAGCGAAAATAAAAGATGGCAGAATGTTTGGGTGCCTCCAAAAGGAATAGCCAAACATAGGAAAGGCAAATTGGCGATTGGAAAATCAAGAACGTACAACAATTTAAATATCTGGGAAGTAATTAACAGACAACAGAAAATGCGATACCACAACACGAAAGCGTATTTGGAAAATAAAGGATACCTTCCAAAAGTTAAGCAAATTAATAAGAAGCAGAAACATTTATTTAGAAATAAAGCAGAAATTACTGAACTGTTATGTAATATTGGTCCTCCTATACGACAATGAATGCATGACAATCTAGTATTACGTTTAGATTCGTGTAGTTGAGGTATGAAGATGAAGAGCTCACCAGAACAATTACCATGAAATTATTTATAGAAAAGAGAAAAGGAAACAACGTCACGACCGGAGGAAAATGGCTGAAATCGAGATGACAAGTCAGAACCAATTTTATAACAGACACTTCTTTAGACTTTGTCAATAATGTCGAGATTTAGACTGGCTTCTAGGTCCCACGTTTTTACTATTGAAATAGTTAAATGCAACGGCCGCCTCTACTCGAGCAGTTTCTTTTCTCGTACTTCCCAACAGTGTACTCCCTTCTTACTATTTGATTCCCTGATAAATACAACCTTCTAAAATGTAAATGCAACGTAAATCGCCATTTTCTGTTACCTTGATACCCGTTCATCTTTTATGTTTTCTTCAATCCACCAATAAATCTTTTCTCTCTTAATTTCACTCTGTAATCCTCTGTGTGTTAGTGACACTCCCGCCTTGCTTGGGGATGAAACGCTGTAAAAAAAATAAAGAAGAACACCCGGCCAGGTATGACAACAATATTCGACGTATGGATGAATGGTAGATTTATAAACGTACAAGATGGATCCTGACGAGAAAAATTATCTGGCACGACACAGTGAATCAACTTCCCATATAGCGTTAAAACATCGGTATCTGTACGATCAGCGAAGTTAAGTAAAGTCGTCCCTGGTCAGTACATAGATTGATGACCGCATAAAAATACCAGGTGCTGTAAGCTTGGATGCGCGGATAGAGCCGAGTTTTATTGCCTTCGTTATATCTACTTATGGGCAAATATCCTTGAGAAAGGTATGAAGCAGCGTCATATCCCCCATCTATCGTTTAAGTAGGAAGACTAAATCAGTATCTCTAAATATTCTTGCAATTTAAAAATATTTCTGTCTTTAAAAGTGATGATTAGCCGGAGAAAACGAATCAATCCGCAAGTCAACGAATCAATCCCTAATTCAACGAATGTTGTTATAAACCCCGATGTCAAGTTTGTAAACATATTATGAACAGCATTTCTATTAACCTGTGATATACATAGTATTCAGACCTCCTCAATTGATTTGTGGCAGTTCAAATATAACTAATTTGCTGCAACAAATGTAACAAAGGAAATTATACCGTAATAACGGGTAGAGAATACGTCTCTGTTTTAATAGCTACAACACTTTCAAAAAAAAAATATTAATTTCACTAGAGTTGCAACTAACAGAACCATACAATACCTAACATTAGATGCACTCCTTTACCGTCTTCAAAAACGCCGAAAATCCGAGTTAAAATTATTTTTAAAATAAATAAAATTTAGGCATACTCTGAATATAATTTCCAAAAAGCCATATACGAAACACTTATCTTGGCTGACAACTAGCTGTAAAAGTACTAAATTTAATCTGTAAAATAAATCCTTCACACAGGTATGAACACTTTAAAATAATGTTGTTTTGCGCATGTGCCGTTTTTGAGGGCTCATGATAATTATTGAATAGATGTCTCTTGAAAAGGTCTACTGTATTATCTATGAGATCGTCTATATTGTTTTAACTGTGGATGGGTTTGTAAAGTCATTTTATAAGGTTTCTAAATCACGCTCATATTAAGTAACAGACTTTCTCTGGTTGACAGGGCTTTTCTATTCATTATTACGTCTGAGTATGTGTGTGATTCTATTTACCTAAGCTCCCCACAAATGCAGCGTGTGACACGAGGTTATTTATATGGTGAGCCAATACGCGTACATATAATCAAGGACTTTAATTGTCCTTGTAACTACTATCGAACTGGCGTTTATATTACACATTAACATAAGTGAATTGATTTAGTGATGTTATATTTTCCTTGCTGTTCAGAACAGTAAATTAGATGAAAGTATTCTATGAAAAATGTCTGAAGTGATGTTATATTTATCCATCACTGCGCGATGGATAAATTGTCTTCTAAATTACACCAAACGAAAATAAAAGACATCTCATTTAAATAGATATTTTATCGAAATTACATAAAAATATCTTGAAATATTAAAGAGTAAATTTATTCAATAAATTCGACATTGGCTTCAACCACGGCCTCCAGATGACTTCGGAACCTCATGTAATTCTTATGGACATTCTCCTTGATTAAAGTTGGTGAATGCTGCCATAATCCTTGCCTTCAGTTCATCTTTGGTGTTACGAGGAGTATTGTTGGTCTCTTGCTCAAATGCGCCCCACACATAATAAATGGGAGTTAGGTGGCCAGATGTAAGGAGTGATGTGGCCGCAGAAAATATCTGACAGACATGACGGCTTGTGTGGCGTGGTGCAGAGTCCTGTTGCCAGACCTAATATCTTCAAGTAGCCACCCTCATGAGCTAGAGTAGGGCTGCCTCCTCAAGGCACTTAATGTAGGCCTCCGTGTTGAGTCTTAGACTCTCGACAACAAATTCGTGAGTTGTTTTCTTATTAAAAATTCAGAGTGTTTTTTTTTTCTGAGCTGCCGTACCTTCGTAATCTCCATTAGACTCATCTAACTCTAATTAACCCCTAAACACTCTTAAATATTCGCTTTAGAGCTATTGGAGCGCGAATGCATGTACAGCGGTTTCCAAATTTCTGGCGGAGTGAATTGCGTCATGGTGGTCGATTTCTCACGGACGTGCCCAACTGACCCTACTATATGGTACAGTCGACAAAATCAAAAACAAACAATGCGCAAAATTAAATATATAAAATGACGACAATTTTCCCATCGCACCTAGCACACACACACACACACACACATATATATATATATATATATATATATATATATATATATATATATATTAATACAAATATAAAATTTGTCACTTAGCTGATTGATGTTATTTTCATCATGCCGACTCTAGAGTTTCGTAGAAACTTCCTTCAACAATCGCTTCAAGAGATACTATGTAATAGTGAGGTATATAAAATATATGTACACATATACTTCTGTATGTGTTGCGCTTTATTGATAAATCCACAGACTAATATTGAATAAAGCATTTTTTTTTACAAAAGTATTTCTTTCCCAACATTATATCCTTCTTTGTCGCTACTCTTAATTACAAAAATTAAGATATTCGTAGCCCTACAGTTAATTTCTTCTTTCGCCAATCAAGAACAGCCCAGTGCGGCTGGGAGTGAATGGGGTTATTAAATAAATACCAAATGGACATTGCTGAGCCCAACCCACCACTCCCTTTGTCAAACCACAACTGATGTCCTGTAAATTTAAGGTCTACTTCAGTCAAGGACGCGTGGCCGTTGATTCCGCTCTAGCCATTGACTTCAGTCTAGAAAAACCTCCGCCCAGCGTAGCCGTTTCATCACCGCACTGCCAATACATATAGCTATGGAGCCCAGTTTATTGTTGGCCCTGCATGTGGGCTCATCCACGCTTCGGCTGTTTTTTGTTTTTTTATTCTGCTAGATGTTTAGATAAACACTTCACCAGAAAAAATGCCTGGTCAGTGAATCAGTTGATACGCTGATAACCCCCCACAAAAACCATGTAGCAGATTGTTGTATGTTACACTGAACCAGTAGGACTCGTAGAGTGACATGATACAACGCCTGAAGGGACGTATCATTAGTAAAATTGTCTGTAAATTTTTATTAGAAATAATGTTATACTAGCATACAGCCCCAATCTTATTGTACAGTTTTGGTTGTTCAACACGAAAATGACTCGAAATACAGAGGTCGATGATCAGAAATAAAAAGGCATGAACTCTAGAAAGTCTCTGACGGTTTATGGTAGAATATGTTAACAGTTAACAACAAAACAGCAGGACTACTACAAGTTTAACGATGTATATTACTCGCGATAAGTGTATTTATAAAAATATGCTGTTAACTTGAATAGGCCTGCACTATTTGACAGCAAAACTTACACTAAATTCAGCTTATACCAATATGCTTAAAACATATTACATGAAGGTACTTTCTTTATAAGAAAATTGTCTTTTAATCGGTGTATTAGAAATATCAATTTTGATCAATATATTTATGTGACTCAAATACGTGAAGCGTTTCCCCATGCATACATTAGATAGATAGATAGATAGATAGATAGATAGATCGGGACAAGATGAGATAAATATATAGGAGCAGACTAAGATAGATAGATAGATAGATAGATCGGGACAAGATGAGATAAATATATAGATAGATAGATAGATAGATAGATAGATAGATAGATAAATAGATAGATCGGGACAAGATGAGATAAATATATAGGAGCAGACTAAGATAGATAGATAGATAGATAGATCAAGGACAAATATATAGATAAATATATAGATAGATAGACTAATAGATAGATAGATAGATAGATAGATAAGATAGATAAATCGGGACAAGCTAAGATAAATATATAGGAGCAGACTAAGATAGATAGGTAGATAGACAGATAGATATCAATAGACATAAAAAGATTGACATTCTTCCCTATCAAATATAATCCATTATTTGTATCCAACTTTTCACTCTTCAGAAGACCTGGCTGTTACATATCATGAAAAACAGTCCCCAGTTTCTCTTGAAACAATTCCAACACGACGCATGAAAAGAATACCAACTGATGTAACATCTGAGAAAATAAAAAAGTGAGACTTTTGTCCCCAGAAAATTTGAACTATGCTCTATTGCGATTGGAACTGTAATCTTTAGCAGCACTTTTAAACCCCGAACTTTTATTCCAACACAATTCTTTAAAAGTATTTCCCAAGCAGTTAATATTTGTCTTTGTACGAATGCAAGTGCAAGAATCCTATAAATTTTTCAACCAGTGTATGAAGGGACGGTGGTAGTGAGTGAAATGTATCGTGTAGTTTGTGCCCATTCGTGCGTTGTGTAGTTCTCAAAATCTTCTTTAACAACAAAAAGAATGACAGTTAAAACAACCAAAGGTACGTCTATACTCTCCTATCAACGGAAAGACGGGAGTGTTGAGAAATGGTGTGTAGGGGAGCTTGCAACATGATGGAATGTTAGGGATGGAAGTAGGGAAATTTGGCTACGGTGCTGTGTAATGATAGTTCGGGTAGGGTGTTGCGATGATTAAGAATGGAATTGATCGCTCTCCACCTTACTCCGACCCCCAGCTGTTCTTCTGCTGGTAAGAGGCCAGACAGTCGACAGAAAGGAAGATAAAGAGTTTAAGGAAGAGAATAAGGGGTGGGACAGAGCAAAGGGAGGGTAATACGGCGTATAGAAGATCGGAAGTATACAGTGGAATTTATAGCCAGATTCTAATAGTGAGGAGAGGGCAGAACAGCGCCTTTAGACAAAACGAACGAAGAGCCTCTTTAAAAGTTAATCATTTCATCAAGCCGGCCTCGTGTAAGGCTGAGCTTGACACAAGCCAGGTGGTGCCCGGGATTACAAAGTGTCTTCGGCTGCCAGTAGGTGCTGGCCTGCCGGCAAATAGAGTGTCAGTATGTGTCAACGCAGTTTCACGCTCTGTCAAGGCCGATTGCAGCCCGCTGCTTACAGTCAAGATATAGCGAACGGCCTGAAATAGTAAGCCAGCAGCGTTAGCGTGCGCCACTGAAGCATTTCAAGATGGGCTGACTAATTGGCGGACTATACAGCAAACTGGGCAACACTACAAGTGAAAACCTTTCTACTTTCACTTTCATTTTGCTCTTTGGTAATCTTTCTGTTTTCATTATTTTTGTTTTTCGTTTTCGTATTCTTTATTCACTTCTATCTTTTTTCTTATTTTTTCGCATATTCTTCACCACACACATACACACACACTATATATATATATATATATATATATATATATATATATATATATATATATATATATCCTGTTTACTATATTCTTCTGCTTTCTTTGTTCCACTTTTTTTTCTTTCTTCTTTGATTTTTAATTTATCATTCAATTTCTACCCCTACTTATTCTCTGATTTTTTTTTATCTATTTGGACTTTAGGTGTATCTTTCCTTCTTTCTTTTTTTTCTTTTTTTCTTTCTGTCTTTTTGTCCTTCTATCTTTTCTCTCATTTTCTTTTTCCCACGAAATTTCTCTCTGGTACTTCTTTCTACATATACTGAGTTTATCAGTGTCTATCCTTTCTTTTACCTTCCTTTCTATTTCTCTTCTTTCCTTCTATTTTCTCTTTTGTCACCATTTCACAGCTCCATTTTCTCTTTTGTTTTTTAATTCCCCTCAACAAATTTGCTCTCTCTCTCTTTCTCTCTCTCTCTCTGTCTTTATCTCTATCTCTGTCTTACTCTTTAATTCTAGCTCTTTCTCTTTTATTTTTCTATCTCTCTCTCTCTCTCTTTTTTTATGCTTCTCTTCCTCGCTTAGACTTTATGTCCCTCTTTATGCCTTCCTAATTACTCTAAATCTCTCTTGGTCATTCTTTTTTATTCCCCTATTTATTCCCTATGTCTATCTTTCTCTTTTATTCTCGGTTTCGTTTCCCTCTTTCTATTTTTATCTTTTATACTCTATCGCTATCTTTTTCTATTATTCTCTATTTCCCCGATTTCTACTTTTATTCTCTATTTCACTCGTTCTTGATTCCAATTTTATTCTCTCTTTCTCTTCCTTTTATTTTTCGTCTTTCTCGTTCTATTTTTCTCTTCTTATATACCTCTTTCTCTTTCATTGTATATATCTCCCTTTTTATCTTCCTTTCATTGTCTATCATTCTCTTCTTCTTTTATTCCCTATTTTTCTATATCCCTCTTTTATTCTCTATCTCTGATTTTCTATCTTCTTTTTTTATTCCCTCGTTCTCTTTTTCCTCGTGCATTATCTATCCCTCGCTTTCTCTTTTATTCTCTATATCTCTCTTTCTATCTTTTCTCTTTTATTTCCTATCACTCTCTTCCTCTTTTATTTTCTATCTTTCGATTTCTGTTTTTCTCTCTTTTTTTTTGTCATCTCTCTCTTTTATTTTCTATTTCTCCATTATCTCTTTTATTCTCTATCTCTCCTTTTCTCTCTCTCTCTCTCTCTCTCTCTCTCTCTTCTTACAATTATTCTTCCCCTTTTCCTTTATTATAACACAACACAACGTCTTTTTATCTTCCCCTGTTTACTTTTATATGCACAGGCGCCATTCTCTTTCTTTTTACACTTGTTCTTCTCGCTTTCTGAGTATTCCTCTTTTCTTTTTTTTCATCTTTCCATTTCACCTCTTTATCCCTTTCCTCGCCCCCTCATTCATCTTCTTCTATTCTCTGGCTTAATTTGACCCTTTTCCATTCCAGTTATTTCTTTTACACACCTTTTATAAGTAAAACAAAAGAGAATCTACACATTTTCAGGATGGTAACACACCGGCCTTCTGATGTATATCTGACGATGATTGATGGCCGCCATGTTCTCGGTTTGTCTGTCTGTTAAACCGGTTGGCTCCTGATCGCCTCTCAATCGTAAACTTATTTCCGTGTTCTTCCAACAAACGCCTGCCTCCCAAAACAACAGAACATCTATTTCTCAAATAAAGTTTTGTTTGTGTCTGGTTTTGTTTGCAATTTGCTGATCTTTATACTGGCCTGCTATCGCGTGCATATATTGATTAATGAGATAGATAGATAGATAGATAGATAGATAGATAGATAGATAGATAGATAGAGGTCTAAGAAGGGAGATGCAACAATAAAGAGTGATAAGAAGGACGAAAGAGAGACGAGAAAAATGAAATGAATCAAGGGATAAGTGAAAATAAAAGAAAAAGAAAATGTATAGCATTTAGTCAGTAATGAATAAGGAAGAAAGAAAGACAGAAAGAAAGAAAGAAACGAAGATATGGTGTGTGAGTGCTTGCCTTTCTGTCAACGCGTGTCCGCGTCTGTTTTTATTTAGCAAATAGATTTTGGATCTACCAAACAAAAACATGAATAAATATTTGTACAAGTACCGACTAGAATTAAAAGGGGCGAGTATTTATAATTTTTTCATTACCTCATCCTCAGATCGACTCTCTCTTTGACAATTAAATCGAGTAACTAGATTTAAAATTAATCCTCATCTCTCTGGAGTTCAATTAACATAGATAACAACTTAACCTGTTTGAAGGAAAAAATGAAAAACTGAAAACAAAATGAGATTCCTATTTGCTGATGTAGGCTTCATGACTGATTGTTTAAACATCTATCTAATGTTAGCATAGGGAATAAATCAAACTCAAGTGGTATCGATCATTGTTGGGATGGCCTCGAGGATGGTATTTTATCTCAGCCGAATGAGTAACTCTACAGGAGAGTTTCGGAAACATACAGAAAAAATACCCTCTGAGTGGTTACCAATTTAACATGAACACTACACAAATAAAGTATTTGTTAATGTGAATCTTGTTTTTAGGAAATTCTTCCTGCTAAATTAAATTACAGACAAATCTTTAAATCTCTCTATATTTCTCTCAATATATCTCTCTCTATATATATATTTATGTACGTGTGTATGTGTGCGTGTGTCTATTTATTTACCTGTCTATCTCTATCGCTAGCAAAAAGGAAGATTGTTAATTAATGGAACATTTTTATTCTAGGTTCAGGAGATCCACCTGAGGCAACAGAATTTTAGAATCTAAAACAGATCTGTCAAATGATTAAAATGTCAATTGATTCACTCGAACGATTTCATTGGTTAGCAACTTCATACAGGGCTAAATTTAATTGGACGATTATATTGAGCATGTTGGGATCCGATTACAATACGATTGCAAGATCCACTAGATTAAAAAAAAATTACAAGGTTCTTCCTCTCGCGACATTTTCTTTTACACCTCTTAGAGAATTCGATTAATTTGTGTGTTTGAGAGAAAATTGAGATTGGAATTTTTTTCCTGTTAACAAACTGATGAAAGTAATTAGTTTGCTTCTTTTTTTTTATAATTCTTCCTTTTGTTTATTGACACTAAACGCGTGACAGATTGTTCTCAGGCCTCTCCAACTAATGATTTCTGTCAGTTGATAAACTAGGATTGTATTTAATAAAGCAAAACCATCAGAGACTATTAACTCAAAGATTCAGATGTCATTTTCGCTTTTTTTATTTTATTTATTTGTATAATTAATATTTATATTTCTACAACTCTTAACTCTAATCTTATTTTAATTGTGTTTTTCCTTCCCTTTTTTAGTTCACACAGACGTTACGCCTTGCCAATAATGAACTATTCTGTTTTTGTCGCGTGGTAAGAGAGGAAAAGACACTACATGGTTTCGGTGAGAAAACGAAAGGAAGCAAGAAAAAAGTATTAGTGTAGAGAGAGAAAATCCGATTAAGTTGATTAGAACAGATATTACACTTTGATCTTAGACAAAAGGCGGAGAAGCAATTGTATTTTCTTGCAGTTCTACACTTGCAGGATGTGACACAAGGTCAGTGTTCTGTGGGGAAACAGGTTGAAAAATAGTCCACTCTCTCGCATCCGTTGGTTAAGCTGGCATATGTATTATTACCGATTTACTGCAATGAGGGAAGTACTACCGCGGGCAACTGTTTCCCCGAGGCTAAGCATCTCTCAATAATATTTTCACTTGCACTCAATACGGAGACAGAGACACAAAAGTTCGAGCTAACATGGTGACCATGATAGCGGTGCTATTTTTAGGCGCACAGTATCGAACGATAGAAACCGAGCAAGGCAATCGCCAAAAATCCACTTACAATAAATACAATAACATCGTCTGATGAATAATTTTTAAATTATTACTCATAGATTTCTCAAGAAAGAAAGAAAGAAAGAAAGAAAGAAAGAAAGAAAGAAAGAAAGAAAGGAAGCCAGCCAGCCAGGTTAGATAGAAGTATTTAACGTTTCCTGCCAATACTTCATAAATAATGGACTATTCCATTTTGATTGCGTAGAAATACAAAACATCGTACAAATGAAAGAAAGAAAGTAAAAAAAAAAGAAAAGAAAGAAAGAAAGCCAGCCAACAAGGGAAGATAGAAGTGTTTAACGTCTCCTGCCAAACCTCATAAATAATGGACTATTCCGTTTTGATTGCGTAGAGATAGAAAAAAACGTACAAATGAAAGAAGGGAAGATTGAAGTGTTTAATGTCTCCTGCCAATACCGAATAAATAATAGACTATTCAGTTTTGATTGCGTAGAACTACAAAACAACGTACAAATGAAAGAAAGAATGTCAAAAAAAAAGAAAGACAGAAAGAAGGAGAGAAAGAAAAAAAAGAATGAAAAAAAGCCAACAAGGGAAGATAGAAATGTTTAACGTCTCCTGCCAATACCTAATAAATAATGGACTATTCCGTTTTGATTGCGTAGAAATACAAAACAACGTACAAATGAAAGAAAGAAGGGAAATGAAGTTGGAAGTGTTTAACGGCTGCTTCATTTGTACCCACTTCTTTAACCTTTATCACTCCGTATGTGAGATCATTTACTTTACAAAAAGCGTATCTTGCCACTGAACAATAGTGTATTTGAATTTCATAAGTGTACTGTCATATCCTGCTATGGCAACAGAAACAACTTTGAATGCAATTAACAACAAGGATAATTCAACTGAGAGTCTTTGAAAAAGAATGCAGTAGAAAGGAAAGTAATATAAATAATGTTGGGTGCAAAAGGTTAAATAACGTCCAGCATTCATATTCATGATTGTTATTGCAATATTTTGTTAAAGTTGTTAAGTTCAAATATTTAACGATGCGATAGGGGAATTTCTAAGGATATGTTATTGTCATAGAACTCGCCATTATTGATCATTAACTGAATAATTAATATTCATCAAAAAAAATCAAATAAAAAAAACGGAATCTTTCTACTTAATATAAGTACAGCTTCAATATACATTATTCCCCGTATATGTGAAGACTAAGATAAATGATTTTATGATTTCTGACATAGCAATTTTTTATGTATAAGATATTCGGGCACCAATTTTGTTGGATATGATGGTTTTCAATATACTATTTACATTATTCGGACTATTGTCCTCATTTTTGTCGCTATATTTATTACGTTTCGGCCGTTGTGCGCTCCGGCCTTATTCATGTGGTTGGGATGTCGAACTGAACCCTTTATTTCGCTCACTCGGGTAAACTGAAAGGCAGTGGAGAACTTTCAGAGGGGAATTATCATGAGATAACTGACAACTGACATCCATTAAACATGGCACGTGGAACTAGAACAATCTACCCCAGTGAACGAAATAAAGAGTTCTGTTTATCATTCCAACCACCTGAAGAAGGCCGGAGTGTACAACAGCCGAAAAGTTGTAATAAATATGGCGACAAAGATGAGGACAATAGCCCGAATAATGTTAATAGTGTACAATAATACCTCATCTCAGAAATATAGACAGATAATGGTTTTTCAATATATCATCAGTGCCAGCTAACGATGTTCGAGCTCATGTAAAAGTTCAAGGTTTCGAATACTGATTTTAACGCTGACAGATCTTTCTTACTTACTTCTTCTGGTGGAGCTCAGCCGAGTATATATCAGTATGATATATTCTAGAGTGCTTACCGTAGCGCGATATTTAGCAAACAACTTTTACCGTCCATTTGAATGTATGCGGATTTTGTTTCTCGTTTTCCACCCCAATTCGAAATCATTCTTCCTGACTAAAGTAAAAAAAAAAGTCCTCCGGCATCATCTAGAAGAAAAGCATGACCAGTAAGTTATTAGTAAGTTCGATTTCCCTTTATACTTACTGCATTATGCCAGACTAAAGTCAACTTGAGTAAATATTAGTTTTAATGTTTCGATTTTTCTTCATTTATGTTCTCCATCTTTGCAAGACAGGACAGATCATATATCCCCACAAGTTCCTGACTTTTTTGGTCTAAATAACTTTTGACCTTTTACCATCCCGCTTTGTCCCTGTTCTAACATCCACTCACATAGCATCTTATAAATGTTTCATACTGCTTCCACTACTTCTCTTACTTTTAATATGTCATGTGACTATTAAATTCTCTCGGCAATATTTCCTCATTATTATATATCTGAAATTTCAGCACTTTTAAATTATAACTATGCTTCCTTATTGATCATATTTTCCTTAAGTCTTCCTTGCTGTATGCATGTTCCGTACACCTTCTTTTTAACAATGGTCGATACACTCACATCTCAGTTATATCTAGTCTCTTCTCCAACTGAGAGGAAATTTCCCAGCTTTCACTGCTTTCAGTTTAACACTCTTTTTTTTTTCCTAATAAAATGTTGCTATCTCTTAATACAAGATACTCTTAAATTCTAGAAGATATATATTCACTATTCCTTTGTGCCATCAGATTTCTGTTTCATAATTTCCATCGTTTTTTACTACAATAGCTAGAAAGTTAAATTTCCCTACCTGCTTGATTTCGAGTACGCCAATATATAGCTAACACTTTAGACTGTTATTCTTCTTGACAACCATTCGGTATTCTTACAGCCACTAGTTCTTTCTTTTTGATTTATATTACTAAATTGTCTAAGAATTACTCCCGTCTCCCTCCCGAGTTTACCATCGGCCCAATGTCGTCTGTGTATCTTATATTGGTAAGATTACGTCTGCCAGTAATAAATCCTGGTAAGTCTAGTTTTATTAGAATCGTCTCGGTTTACACGTTAAATAAATTCAGTGAGAAGATGTAGACTTGACTTCCACCATTTTTTTGTTTATTCGCTAAACTTATTCACTATCAGCATGCAAGCGGATTACTCGAATATTTTCCCAAACAAATCACGTTTTTCGATTATTTCAAGTCGGTCTATGTCTTCGAACCTCGAAGACCTGTGTTCCAGAATAGCAAATAAAGAACTGCACAGGTACTTCTCGACTGTGGAAGTCCCTTCCATTTCTGCTTCCCTTCTTACCTACTTTCTTCAAACGTTTTAATGCAACGCCAATCGCTATCTTCTGTTTTCTTGAATTGTGTTCTTTTATTGTTTTTTCGCTACACTAACGTCTTTTCCGTCTCTTTCACTCCAAGTAAAGCCTTGCGTCCTATTGGTATTATCGCCTTGCTTGGAGTGAAACGATTAAAAAATAAGATGAAGAAAAAGATGATACAGCAGACAAGTAAATGTGGCCAGTGCAGAAGCACAGGTGAATACCTCAACCATATGATAGGTGAATTCAGCAATTAGCTTTGGAGTATGAAGACGGACTTGATTTATAAGGGAATTATAATTCCCAAGAGAATTGCCATATTTATAACCCATAAGTTTATTCTATGGAATAGAAGAATAAAAAGTTTATTGAACTTCGAAATTGAAACGGATCGCCTAATCCAAGATTTGATCGAAAAGAAAGAGATTTGACTAAGGTAACAGGGTGAAACTGAAGCAAATTCAAATGCTGGAAAAATAGCTTCACCTTGCTGGAGAACTGAAAAAGAAAACATAGAATAGAAAATGGAAATTATGTAACGAAGAGAATTTCTTAGAAAAGGGTGGTGGTATTGACAGATAAGAAGACCGAATTTACAATATAATCATTATGACAGGTCACTTTGTTGACATGAATAGATTGAAAAAGAACAGGTGACTCCAGTTAGAATATTTATCGCACTCGAAGCTATCAGAAATGTTGACTGACAACTTATTTTGTCAACAAGTACAAATATATATATATTTTTATTGAAAATATTTGGACGAGAGCATCAATATAGTTCTCTTGAGGTGTCAACGGAAAAGTTATATTACTGGGCGATACGAATATAAACAGAAAATTCAGAGTCAGCGGATGGACTCGGGGAGAGAAGAAAGATTTTAGAGGTCATTCAATGAGCCCTTTTCGGAGAGGGGGGATGCTGTGAAGAGAACTCATGTTTTAGACATATATCGTCGGGCGTCGAAATCTTTCCGCTTTCTTTTATCAAAAATAGTTTCTCGAAAGAAAGAAGATGATAATTTTATCGACGACAGTGAAAACAAAAATGTCATAAATTCACCTGGAGAAGGACGAAAGTTATTATACTGAGTAAGAAATAATTACTATCGTTTTGACTCAATTTATATGGGTACTCTGACACAATTTTTCTAAAATTAAAAATAAAAAATTGTTATTTCATCTGTAATTTTTTCGTCTCACTTTTTTCAATCATAGAATTTACGATAAAAAAGATTGTTTTTGAAATAAAGTTCACCGCGCAAAACCAAAAGTTTACCTAAAGAAATCAAATTAATCAGATGATACAACGAAATCCACCGGCAGAGACCAGAAAAATCAGACACTTGGGAGCCATGTAAAAAAAACTTAGCCCAGCCTATATTATAGGTCTAACTATCATCAACGGAGCCGTTGCTGTTCTACAGAGTTTTGTAAACAGGGAAAATTTGTAATCCAAATTGGAATCGAAACTATCCAAAACAACACGAATTTTGAGAAAAGATGTGAACGACATACGTTTCCTTGATTTCCGTTAATATCCACCAGATGATAATTATATGAAATAAAATGGTATCCGATGTCAGATTTTATTAAGAAAGTCATTTTTTTTCATGATGATATTAACCAAACGATTTTGATAATGTTCTATCGCTATATAGTAAATATACCACGTGGGTTTCATGTCATGACATCCGACTTCGTAGATGTTGTCCAGAAAATAATCGGCTGCTTGCTGCTCTCCTTGGAAGGTACATTTCATTCTTGCTGAGACTGAGCAGAAAACAATGAAAGACAACATGCATCCCTGGTACTACTTATTTGATCTGTTACCCTGAGGCTGATGTTTACATCCATTAGTTCCAGATGCTTCGGGGGCAGCTTTTTTTTTTTTTTTTGCTTGAACCCTGAATAAAATGAGTGCTGCCAAACGCCGACAGTTTAAAAATTAAAAAGTAAATAACTTAAAATTCATGTGGTATATTTAGAATATATATATATATATATATATATATATATATATATATATATATATATATATATATATACGTCATTGAAATCTGGATGCGCATTGCGATAGAAAAATGTGCCTAACAAAAGCTAAGCAATATATTAGCAAACAGAAAAATATAGTTAGAAATTAGTTAGTGTACTGAACTGTAATATCAGTTATCTGTATTATGGCAGTGAATTCTGGACAATTTCCTCAAAGATGAAGAAGAAATTTGATGCAACAGAAAAAAAGATGCTGAGAATACCATGAACCGAACATGCGAGAAACGACGAGGTTTTAGGGAAAAAGGAAAAAGGACATTTATACTCAACATCAGGAAGAGACAACTGAAATTTCTAGGGCACATAATGAAGAAAGAGTTCTTGGAAAATTTGATACTCACAGGATATATTCACGGTCAGAAGATAGTACATAACCAAACTAGCTATTTTCATAAATGGACGGCAGTATATGGTATAGGAGAGATTTAAAGAAAGGCAAGACAGGAAATTACGGAAACCCATCGACAACGTCTTGAACGAACAAAGCACATAAAAGAAGTGTAGCGGACCGGGGGGGGTGAAGATGTGAAGAAAACATGTGAGTTAAAATTTCCTGCTAGCCAGTCCACCTACACGAGAAAGTTGGACTTTAAAGTTTGTTTCTTGTTATATAGTGGTTATATAGTGGTTATTTTAGAACTATTGCATTTTATGATGCAGTTTAAAAGATTATTAATGCAACAACGAAATTCAAGAATTTTATTGTGTCCTTAATAAATAGAGAAACATATTTGCAAAAACGACTGGTGTTACAGATGAGGATGTCAAACAGACGGTTCCTCATTGTCAAGGTGCAGTACTTGGAACTGAAAGTGGAATGATTGATTGACAAGTAAGTGAGTAAAAGGCACGAAACATTTGACCAGAGAGATGACATTATTGAAGCGGCGACAGAGAGCTAGTTGCTGAAAGAAGCACAAGTTACAAAGGTCAAATGGTCACAGAAATACAAGGAAGAGTCAAGTAAGAAACAAACCAATGACATACAATGGCGACACTTTTGTGTGCGTTTTTTTTTTTTTTGTTTTTTGTTTGTTTTTTTTTTTTAGCATTCAAATTAAAACATCCGTTGCTTCCGACATCATAAGAATCATACCCATCGCGACCCTAACATACCAATAAAGAGACATATATTAATCAAAAATTGATATGTCGGTGAAGAAATGTGTGGGAATATTTATTCAAACGCGTGTATCTGCTAAATATGACGTTTAGAATAATGAGAAAGAAAATCTGTTTGAGATTCTGTTATGAAGAGTTATAAATTAAATACGAGACTGGCATCGAGATCTCATTAATTTACAGTTAAACTGACTAGATGTACTTGTAAATTCTGTGATAACACTTTTTTCTCGCACTCCTCGCTTGTGGAACTTTAATCTTCAAAATATTGAATGCAATGCCAATTGCTATCTACTGTTCTCCTGATTAATCGTTTCTCTCCCTGTTCATTAGTAATGTTTCTGTCCTAATTTGTTTCACATCCAGTAATCCCTTATGTCTTAGTGGTTTTACTGCCTTGCTTGGGGTGAAATTAATAAAAAAAAATTGAATGTGCATACCTTAATTTTCTCTAGCTGAGCGTAGAACAATGGACATTTATATCATATATAATTTTTACTCGGTGTGGATATTGAACATCCCAGCATATTAATGTTATCGCAAAAGTTAGAAAACGGACACGCTGCCGATCTTGTTGTAATTAATAGGTCACTCTCATTGGAAGAGTATTCTCATCTTGCTGACTAAATCAAGACATTTCGGCTGCTGTACTCTACGAACTTCTCCAGTTGTCTGTTGTATTCAGTTACTTTCTGAAAATTTTATTTTAATGGTTAGCATGCTTGTTTTGCTAGAGCAATTACAACTGATGAGTATATTCAGTCCTCACTTCGTGGTCCATACATCCTACCTAGGGCACTTCTACGTGATGCAATGGTTAGCAAACTTGCCTAGTTAGGTCTGTTATGACTGAGTAGTGAGTTGGATCCTCACGTGGCCCTCTATACATGCGACTCTGAGCGCTTACAAAATCATTACTTTCTGTGAATTTCGAACCGAAATCTTTATTCAATTTACGGAAGTAGCTTGTACCCATTCCACTGCTCATGATTGGGAATATATCCTATCAAATGTTAATTCTTATATGTTTTGATTTTACTCATTCCACCCCATGCAAGGTAGAAAATTTGCTAAGACACAATGGTATAGAGAAAATAAATGAACAAAAATTACGTTTATGTGATCAAAAGCCCTTTTCAAATCAATGTCATAGTAGATTAAAAAGATTTTTTTACATCCCGTTAAACTTAATCGTGTGTGCCATTGCTGGGCCAGGCCCTGAAGGTTGGATGAATGTGCTTCGTGAAAAGTGGAAAGGTGACGTTATTAAGATGATTTAACTGAAAGTATGATGCATTGACAATGTGAATATTTACTTTATTAAAAACTCCCAGGATCTTTCTTAAAATGTTTTTTATATATGTACTTATTGAGTTTATAGATATTATTATAATTGTCGTGCGGTTTCAACTTGAAATTTCTTACTGAAAAAAAAGTACGTAAAAGTATAGATATATATTTATATATTTATAATTGAAAAAATACTGATAGAATGAAACATATATGCGTATATCAACAGAGATAAGGAATGTGCGTGTATATAAATACAGAGCGTAAAACATATTTATGTCTACATATTCCTTAATATATGACGTCATTTGTTTACATTTGATACGCCAGAGCAGTTATGAATATACGAGATTCATGGAAGATTGAAGTTTATAAGTAGTAAATTCGACCTTTGCTTACCGAACGCTTCTTTGTAAGTCACGTCAGCGTAAATGACGGTTCCGTATATGATGCAGGTTCGAATCCTGTCAAAGAACGAATATTTTCTATGAAAATTTCTCGGACATTCAGGCCGGTAAATGTTATTTAATACTGTTTATTATAAACAGAGCATTTACTTAAATACTTGTATCTATAAAAAAAAGAACGTTAAACATAAAATGTCTTTAATATATATATATATATATATATATATATATATATATATATATATATATATATATGGGTATTACTCTCAATTTAATATAAGGTGTAAATAAAACAGTGGTTAATGTGTTAGACAGATCTAAGAAGCATATATTAATAAATATACATATACCTACGTTCGAAGTGCAACTTACGTTTCGTTGTTCTACCAACTCATTAGGCACGAATGTATATATATATATATATATATCTTTAGAAACGGGATCATATTTTATTAATAAAACAGGATACAAAAGTATCGTAGCGATTAAAATTTTACGTACCTTTCAGCCGAGACTTCTTCAGAATAAATATAATCTTCGGCAAAATAAAACGAAGCAGTTAACAAGAAAAATTATTATCAATTATGATGTTAAGATATACAAATATAAATTGCCAAGACTAAGAAAGTGAAAAACATCTTCCTAGTCAGGTATAGAATTAACGACTGGCTCCCCGAATAAGACCAACATTTTCTTTAACTCTCTTTGTCTGCACTAGGCAGGACGTGGCATATTAATAATAACAGTCTCCAAGTTGTCTAAATGGAGTCATGTCCGTGCCCTGTGCAAGACAGAGAAAAACTCAGGAGAATAATCCGTCCTGCAAGCAACAAAATCCAATAAATGCTCGCCGATAGCAGAGGCATGAGCCTGTGAACTCCTGGATGTAACAGACTCATGTCTACCAACCTGGCCTGGAACATGTTTGGCGATCCTAAGCTCTAACCTCTGTCTAGTCTTGCCCACATTGCAGATCTCTGATCGACATTTATATTGGTATACAACTAAACTATATTGATGGGCAGGCAAGACATCGTTACGGCACGAGGGAAAAACCCTTCCAGTCGAGAAAATGAGGAGCAGAACAATGAGCTAAAACATTCAACCAGAGCGGCAATAAATATTAAAGTATATTAGCATATTAGTGTGTCTATCTTAACATCAGTCGTTGATAATAATTTCTTGTCAACTGCTTCGTTTTATTTTGCCGACGATTATATTTATTCTGAAGAAGTGTCGACCGAAAGATACCTGAAATTTTAATCGGTGTGATAATTTTGTATACTGTTTTATTAATAAAATATGATCCCTTTTTCTAAAGATCATTTTATCCTGGTGTGGCAAAAACAATCTGTTTATATATATATATATATATATATATATATATATATATATATATATATATATATATATAATTCTGAATAAATTCTAAAAAATAGTGCTAGATTTTGCAAAACTCTGACCAAATATCAGAAGTTCTTGGTTGTCATTTGTGGTCGCTCGAAGAACTTTTCAGCAGCTCCTCATTTAATTTAATGCACAACTCAGTCTTGAGGTGCTGAGTATAGACTGACCGGTATGTAATTTAAATTTTAATATCTGTTTATCGCAATGTTGGCGCAGTTATATAATATACGGTATTACATTTTTTTTTAATTTAAAAAAATATTTGGCATTTAAAATAAACGGGATTTTTACATATATATAAAAAAAATTATATTTTAAAGTGATATATATTTTTTTTTATTAAAAATATGTAATCCCATTATTATATATACCTTGCCAACCTTGCGATGACCACATATTTTGATTAAAATTTAAATTACGTAATGGTCAGTCTATACTCAACACTGAAGATTGCTTTGTGCAGGAAACTCCGAAAAATCGTGCTATCGATGAGAGAAAATGTGTATATTTTTTTCATATATATTTAATAGTTCTGTTGTATTACATCGGACATACTTTTATTAACACCAGCACTGTATGTTCGATATTATATATATATATATATATATATATATATATATATATATATATATATATATATATATATATATATGTTTCATTAAAAACGTAATTTTTTCTTGTGTTCTAACGAGAGTTTTCTTTTCTGGACAAAGGTGTGTAAGAACTGTCCAAATATTTTATATTTCCGAGCGCTTTCGGCTATACCTTTAGCCATTATCAAGAATGATTCGATTTTTCAGGTAAATTGAATGTGTGCGTTCTGTGTATGTTTTAGTGTGTGGTAGGAATATTTTTAATTTCCGAAATGGTTAGCACATTGTGGCTTTCTTCGTAGTTAATATTGTTAAGAGTTGGCTTTTTCTTTTTTATTATTAAAGCTTCCATTATTTTTTATTATTAAAGCTTCCATTATTTTTTGTCTTTTTTTTTTGCAAGTGGATGCAGTTAATATATTTGTGTTTTTTACTAGTATGTTCCTAATGGTGTCAGGTAAATTTGTGTGTGTGTTTAAATGGGTTAAGATTAATGGTCAGAGTTGCATCAGCCCAGGAAATAGGAATATAAAAACTACTCAGTACACGTGTGAAAATAAAATAAAGGTAAAAATAACACGTAGACAGTTTAACTTTTAAAATGAGGAGGTTAGTTGTACACCCGATTTTGGTTTCGATCTCACGGCCTCATCAGGCGATTTCTATCAACTGACCACCCAAACGCTTTAATTTTAAGAAAAAAAAACACAAAGCACACTACATTAATATAGAAATTAGCGACTATGACTTTTCCATATCCAAAATACATTTAAACCAGAAATCCGAAATCTTAAGTCCTTGCAGTCGTATCAAAAACATTTTATTAAGTTAATATGAGGCCGGATAAAAAAAAAATTACAACCCCACTGTTATATTTATAATATGTTTACTTTCCTTCCCACCCTTCCTTACATTTATGTTACATTTGCTTTTCTTTTCTATTTCTTTGCTTTATACATTTAAGATGCACTTGCTTCCCTCTACTTTTCTCTTATTCTCTTCATCCTTCTCCTTCTTCTTTTCCTTCTCCATGCTCCCCTCCTTTCTATTACACTCAGCGTTATGCGGTTGACAATCGTGCGTTTTTGTCTTTATTTTTGAAAATTAATAATGTAGAATTCTTTGTCTGTGTGTGTGCGTGTTTTTAAATAAAGCGTTTGCGTGGTAAGTTGATAGAAATCGCCTGATGAGGCCGTGAGGTCGAAACAAAGATCACGTATTCAACTAACCTCGTAATTTTTAAAGTATATATATATATATATATATATATATATATATATATATATATATATATATATTGTCGCTTCTATATATATATATTCACTCCCAACTAAAGCTAATTTTATCACGTTACAAAAAATTTAAATCTGTTCCATTAGAGATTTATGTAAGTTAACAACGCAAAATGCAGATTCATTATGGAACGATATTTCACGGTTTTTAAAATTATTTACAAAAAATTCTGGAAAATGTCTATCTGTTTACCTTCTTTACCGTAAAACCATTCAGCAAAATCTAGTTCAAGTAACTGTTTTTAGGAGTTACATAATTAGTTATGAGTAAAGGAGCAGAGTTATGTTATAAATAGTTTTAAACATCTAACGGAGCCCTATTAAATATAAAGAATATGGCACAACCTCAATTCTACGAAAACAAGACCGTCCGCCTACACTGACCGGACATGCAGGTAGAGTATTAATCGGTGAAGCAACCCAGAGGCCCGTAATAACTTTGGAGGAGCCACAAAGATCCATATTTCAGGTGAGAGAATCTGTCAACAGCATAACTATTAGTCGCACACTCGACAAATCTGGTCTTTATGGAAGAATGGCAAAATGAAAGACATTGTTGAACGAAAGCCATAAAAAAACCCGTTTCCAGTGTCCACAAGCCATGTGTCCGGTACAACAAATATGTGAAAGACGGTTATCCGGTGAGATGAGACGAAAACTGAACTTTTTTGGGTCTTAATGCAAAACGATAAGTGTGACGAAAAACTAACACGGTTCAC
This sequence comes from Acanthosepion pharaonis, assembly GCA_903632075.3. NCBI lineage: Eukaryota > Metazoa > Mollusca > Cephalopoda > Sepiida > Sepiidae > Acanthosepion > Acanthosepion pharaonis. Next base: position 1,735,891 of record CAHIKZ030004174.1, on the reverse strand, counting down.
CAGCCTGACTCACCGTCTTTTCCATTGGTGAGATTATCATGCTATGGGGATGTTTTTTCTTCAGTATAGACAAAGAAACTGATCGCAGATTTGACAGGAATATGAATGGAGTCAAATATACGGCATTCCACGATTAAAACTATTACAGTTTGTAACTGCCTTGAGACTGCGACGGAAGTTCACTGTCCAGAAGGACAATGATGTAAAACATGCAAGAGCAACAATGGAAAGATATTAAAGCATATTAGTATATTAGTGTGTTGGAATCTCTCATTCAAAGCCTTTCGAAGCACTGGGCATTTTGTTTTGACCAAATGGCAAAATCGTGTTGGTAACACTAGAAAATGTGGAAAAGTTCAAGAGCGATAAACACACTTCTCTCTCTCTCTCTCTCTCTCTCTCTCTCTCTCTCTCTCTCATATATATATATATATATATATATATAATATTTTTTTGTTTAAAAATATAAAAAAAATATTATAATAAAGCTCTACTTCTGTATGGAGCACTGTCTTCTTAAAAATGAAAACAAAAATATTAAGGAACTCCGGATTATGCACCCAACGTGTTCTTTTCTATTTTCTGCATACCTGCGCACTTATATATATATAGTACCACGCTATCTACCTACGTAAACATACATAGGTGCTACTCAGGATAAATTTAAAAAAGATATTATAACCACACGAGAAGTTTTAAGAATGCAAAATTAAACATAGGAACATACATACCAGGATAAATTTAAAAAAGATATTATAACCACACGCAAAATATCTATCCCTACGTATGGAAAAACCAAACAAGAAGATAATATAGACCCCATCCTTAAATGGGAAATATTAAAAAATGCCTAAAAATATAAAGCAGGCCATAAATTTTTGCAAATTATGTGCTGAGGAGAAATTAGCCATAGCTTTATATGATCAACCTAACCAGCTATTAAACTCTAAAACTGAAATTCTCAATGTATGTAGACATAAAAATCTTGGCTACTAAATTAGACGTTTTCCCGTTATTGACTTTCCACTGAGGATTTTTTTTTGTTTTGTTGAATAAATATTTATCCTCCCCCACTTAGGTTTTTTGTTTTTTGTTTTTGTCACGTGGTATGATTTTAGCTATCACCTATAAATATGTGTTTCTCTTTGCCTCGTTAGCCAAACTTTCCTGACAGGACTTTTGTGTTCCGTCTGTTTCAGTTTTTTTTCTGACCGTCGAACTCGTTTTTTAATATATCCTCCCAAGTTTGACGAGCCTGTGTTGAACTGAGAAGATTTACTTCAGTTCTGTACGAACTTTTGAGTGACGAACTTTATTGGCAACACCAAGTCTTTCTTCGTTAAGTTTTTGTTTAAGTTTTTATTCTTTTTTATTTTTCCATTTATTTTGTTTGTTTTAAATTTTTATACCTTTCTTCTTTTGGTTGCATTTCTTTTTCGTTTGACTAGTTTGTTTTTTCTTTTTGACTTTAATTTATTTTCTTTTAGCGGATTTTTGTACATTTTTGAATTTTTGAAAAAAAAAAGAGAGGAGTTACTGGTTTTTCTTTTATTTTTTGGCTGCCTTTGGGCGCCATTTTTTTTTTTATTTTTTTTATAAAAAGTCTTACCTGTTTATTTATTTTCTTTCAGTTTATCTAGTTTGTCTTTTTTATTTTACTTTTTAGTTTATTTTTAAATCTTAATTTCCTGGGTTATCCAGGCTTTTTTTTATTTATTTATTTATTTTTCCCAACTCCTCCCCCGTGGTTTTGGAAAACAATTTAGAGAGACCCGCAAGTGGTTTTCACCACGCTTTTGCAAATATGGCCGACGAGGCTAGTCGGTCGTGTGTAAAAAAGACTTTTCAGGGCGACTTTAGCCGCCGACATGCCGGATAAATCCAAAAAAAGCGGGCTAAAGCTAGCCCAAAATCTGAAGAACGAGCTAGTAGCGCCAAAAATGGTGAAACTGGCAAGAAGAACGAGGTGCCGAGCGAGGCACAATCTAAGACTGTTGAGGAGTTGCCCTTGTTGGAAGTCCCCCCAAGTTGCATTTTTGAACATGGCGGATTTCTTGGATAAGGCAAAAAATTATGCCCATCTTGTAAATAAAGAGGGGCTGGTCGAAGTTGTCCAAGAGCTCGATGTGTTCGCAAAGAGAATGGTGTCCGTTTTCGTGGTCGATAAGAAAACACGTAAGATTTGTCGTTCCACGAAAGACATAGTGATTAAATCACTTTTGTCCCTGGGGATAAAACCCCAAAGAATAATAAAAGGTACTGGTTTTTCATGTGGACATTCTGCTGCCCACGCCAGAAGATTGCCTGGCAATGGCGAAAAAGGAGTTAATTACTAAGACTTGATCCTTAGAACGAATACGAGGGTCGGAGAAGGGACCAGGGTGGCCGTTTTGAGGTTCCTCCTCAAATTTCAGGGAGAGCATCTAGCTGCGTTTTTATGCAGTATGGCCAAATTTTGGGGCTCTCTCCGACAATTGAACCCAGGGGATGGACTTTTGACATTATGCTTGATCAGAACGCCTTCAAGTCCGTCCCCAACTGTTTGGGTTTTGGCGACCGGAAAATGCCGGTCATTATGACCAGTAGGAAACCTACTTGCTGGAGGTGGGAGAGACTGGTCACCTTTCCTCCTCCTGCCCAGGGAAGAAGGCCCTGAGTTCCGGTCGTAGGCGACCAAAAATACCTTTGGCCGAGAAAGTAAAATCCGCGGCGCCTGTAGTGGGCCTAGCTGCGAGGCGGACCGGTGCGGAAAATCCCTCGGTTGGGTCCAACCCGTTGCCCCCAAAACTGACGCCTTCCACAAGTGTGGATAAGGAGAAGGATGAGGGAATGGCGCCCCCTCGTAGTTAGGGGGCAAAGGGAAGACCCAAACAGCGGTTCCTCAGTCCCATCATGACTCCAGGGACATTAACACCTACAGCCCCATTCCTCTACCAGCTCTGAGGGCGACGCCTCAGCGTCTTACGAAAAGAACGCTAGTGAAGGCAGAAACTGAATGAGCCGAGCTGGCAAAAATATTAGATATAAAAAATTGAAAGAAAACTAAACTAGGCCAAGCAGGTTAAAGATAAAAAAGTCTGGGGCACCGGGCCCCGTATCCTCTGCCCCGTCTTCCCTTCTTCATCAAAAAATCATTTACAAAACTACACTCTGCCTAAATCGGTATCGAACTCGCCGACAAAATCTTTTCACTCGTCCAAACTTCTCCGGTGAGGACGCCTACGGGGTGGACACCCTCCACAACACCTAATCTTACACCCATGCAAACACCCATACAATCTCCAAATAAGAAAAGATTCAGGAGCCCAGAGTCAATCAGTCACAGACAAAAAGAAAAAGAAACTTAAACCACCTTACCTCCTGGGGAAGACGTCACCGCGTATCCCGGACCAAGCAGAAAGGGTTTTCGGGCAAACGAGAACCTGAAAGACTTAAAGGTTCTTTGGAACTTTAAAAAATTAATGGTATGGAAGCAGAAAAGCCTGAAAATTTCCTGCCGCCAGAAGAACCTGACCGTAATTAGAACTGGCCCGGGTACGGGAGATTTTGGGCATGATACAGGAGGCCCAGTCGTCTCTAAAAATGGTGCCCCAGTCGCCTACCTTTTAGATCCGGAAACAGAAGAAGCAGATCAAAACTCAAAGGGAGGGTCCCAGTTTTTCGTTCACCCATCCCTTTATAGGGCGCTCAAATTAACCTACCTTCGGACATCGGCGGCTTGTCTCCAGGATGATACCGTCAAAAGTGAGATAGCGTCAGGATCTATGGACGAGCTGTCGGTGTCCTCACCCCAGCCATGTTCTATCCTGAAGGACAACTCTAATCGGCTTCACAATGGCTCTCTGGTTAGCTAGTTTGAATGTCCGGGGCCTGAGGTCCGAGTTCGCAGGGCGAGGCTCATTCGTGACCTTCAGCGCCTCGGGGTGAATATATGTTGTATACAAGAGACCCGATTTTCTTCTCATGATCGTGAGGATATACTGTCTAAGGGTTCGCCCTTTATTCAGCATGTTTTGATGGTCGTTCGAGGGTGTCTTTGGCTAGTGAGCAGGTCTTTTGAAGGCTGCATGTACCCTTGTCTTCGCGGATCCGGCGGGCAGGCTTTGCGTGCTGGATGTTACCATAAAGGATAAGGTTCTTCGTTTCATTGGGGTTTATGCGCCCAATAACCATTCCGAGCGGCCTGCTTTATTTCGGCAGATCACGCCGTTCTTGACGACGTCTCGTCGGGTAGTTTTTAGGGGGATTGGAATGCCGTCCTTGACCCCGATATAGATCGGATAGGGCAAAAACAAGGTACTAACAACCCGGATGTGAAACCATTTCGGGACTTTATCGATGGGTTTGATCTTGTCGATAAGTTCCGGAATGAACACCTCGGAGGTAGCATGACTTGACAGCTAGTGGCAACTCGGATCCTGGGACGCTTGCGAGCTACCTGGACCGAGTCTTAAGTTAGGAGAGTCGATGTAGGGCTCTTAGGGTGTCCAAGTTTCCATTATATAGTTTATACGGATCATAGGCTTGTCCGGGTCCGTGTAAACTTAGATAAACCTAAGTTAGGTTGGCTGGTTACTGGAAATTGAACTGTTCACTTTTGCTGAGCAGTCTTCCGGGACCAGCTGTTACTAATGATACAAAGGAATTGACGGGAGCGGTTGTGGGAAATGCCTGGTGGGGCAATTTAAAATCTAAAATCCGAACGTTTGCTGCCGATTTTAGTCGTCGGCTCAATCTAGATAGATTAGCGGCGCAAACGGCTTTAGAAAGTAAAGTTGATCGGGCTGTGAAATCCCGTGTTAGTGGGGATATAGCTTTAACTAAGGCAGAGTTGTCCTCCTTGCTTATCAAGAAGGATCATGCTCTGGTAGTTAGGAGCTAGGTTAAAAAGAATGTCTTCTGAGGCTGCGAATATGGCCGCTGAACTGCGTGCAGAGGAGAATCAACCGAAACGCGTCTAGGCGACATATAGCGTGTCACATTACCGGATAAGCGGACCGTGACTACAAACGCGGGCATATGTAGGTCTTTCGAGATTACTTTCGGAGCTTTTCACCGGAGCCTGGTCTGAGCTCTGCTCAGTTCGACGCCTATTTAGCTGACTTCCCTGCCTCTCGGCAGCTAGGTGGCTAGTGTGAGGTCCCAAACAGAGTCGGAATCTGGGAAGCGCTGAAGCAGGTTGGCCTGGATAAGTCTCCGGGATTAGATGGTCTTCCGGGGGTAAAAAAAAGAAAAGGTTTTTTTTCCCCCCCCCTTGGGAAAACAATTTTTTTTCCCCCCCGGCCCGGTTTTTTTTTTTCCCTTTTTTTTGGGGGGGTTTTCCCCGGGTTTTTTGGGGGCCCCCCCCTTTTTTTTTTTCGGTTTTTTGGGGAAACCTTAAAGAAGTCAGTAAAAAGGGGGGGGGGGGGGAAAAAAAAGTCCGGGGAAAATTTCGGTTGGGGGGGGTTTTTTTTTCCCCCCCCCGGGGGGGGGGGTTTTTCCCCCGGGGCCCTTTTAAAAATTTTTTAAAAAAAGGGAAAACCAAAAAGGGGGGGGGTTTGGGTTAAAATTTTTTCCCCAAGGGAAAGGGGGGGGGGGGGTTTTTTTTTCCTTTTCCCCCCCCCGGGGCCCCCCCCCCGGGAAAATTTTTTTTTTTTCCCCCCTTTTTGGAAAAGGGGGGAAGGGTTTCCCCGGGGGGTTTTTGGGGGGGTTTAAAAGGCCCCCTTTTAACCCCCTTTTTTTTTTTTTTAAAAAAAATGGGTTTCCCCCCTTTGGGAAAAAACCCCCTTTTCCCCCCCCGGGGAATTTTTTGGGGGGGGGGCCCTCCCCTTCCCCCCGGCCCCCCATTGGTTCCGCGGCCCCCCCTTTTTTGGGGGTTGGATGGTTTTGGGGGAGCCTTTGGGAATTTTGGGTTTTTTTAAGGGGCCCAAAAGGGGCAATTGGGGGCCCCCTTTAAAAAAAAGGGAAAACCCTTCCCCGGGGGGAAATTTTTTCCCTTGGGGGGGGCCCCCCCGGGTTTGGGGGGGGGGTCGGCCCCCCGGGGGGGGGGTTTAAACCCTTTTTTGATGGGGGTTTGGGTTTTTTTTTTTGGGGGAGGGTTTTTAATTTTGGGGGGTTTTAAATTTTTTGGGGGGGGTTTTTGGGGGAAGGGAAAATTTTTTGGAAAAATTTTTGGGAAAAGAGGGGGGAAACCCGGGGTTTTTTTTTTTTTTTTCCCCCCCAAATTTTTTCCTTTTTTCCCCCAAAAATTTTTTTTTAAAAAAAACCCCCCAAAAAAAAAAAAAAAGGAAATCCCCAAAATTTTTAAAAAGGGGGTTTTTTGCGGGTTCCTTGGGGAAAAGGGGAAAAAGGGGTTTTCCCCCCCAAAAATTTTTTTTGGGTTTTAAAAACCTTTTTTTAATTTTTTCTTTTTGGGGGGGGCTTTTGGGTTTTTTTTTTTTTTTTTTTTTTGGTTTTCCCCCCCCCCTTTTTTTTTTTAAATTTTTTTTTTAAAACCCCCCCCCTTTTTTGGGGGATTTTTTTTTTGGGGGGGTTTTTTTTTTTTTAATTTTTTTTGTTTTTTTTTGGGTTTTTTTTGGGGAAAATTTTTTTTTAATTTTTTTTTTTTTTTCCTTTTTTTTTTTTAAAAAAAATTTTTTTTTAAAAAATTTTAAAAATTTTTTAAAATTTTTTTAAAATTTAAAAAATATTTTGGGGTTTTTTGGGGTTTCCCAAAAAATTTTTTTTAAAAAAAAGGGAAAGGGGGGTTTTTTTTATTTTAAAAAAAGGTTTTTGGGGGGGTTTTTAAAAAATAAGGTTTAAAATTTTTTAAAAAAAAAAAATTTTTTTTTTTTTTTCCTTTTTTTTAAAAAAAAATTTCCCCCCCCTTTTTTTTTTTTTTTTTTTTTGGGGGTTTTTTTTTAAAAGGGGTTTAAAAATTTTTAAGGGTTTTTTTTAAAAATTTTTTTTTTAAAAAAAAAAAAAAAAAATTTTTTTAAATTTTTTTAATTTTTTTTTTTTTTTTTTTTGGGTTTTTTTTTTTCCCCTTTTTTTTTTTTTTTTTTTTTTTTTTTTTTTTTTTTGGGAAATTTTTAAAAAAAAAAAATTTTTTTTTTTTTTAAAACCCAAAAAAAATTTTTTTATTTTTTAAAAAAAAACCCAAAATTTTTAAAAAATTTTTTGGGTTTTTTGGGTTTTTTTTTTAAACTTTTTAAAAAAGGGGGTTTTTTTTTTTTTTTAAAAAAAAATTTTTTTTTGGAAAAAAAAAAAGGGAAAATGGGTTTTGGTTTTTGGAATTTTTTTCCCCCCCCAAAAAATTTTTTTAAAAATTTTAAAAAAAAAAATTAAAATTTTTAAAAAAAGGGTTTTTGGGGGAAAAAAACCCCAAAAAAAATGGGAAAAAAAAAAAAAAGGGGAAAAAAATTTTTGGGGGTTTTTTAAAAAAAATTTTTTTTTTTAATTTTTTAAAAAATTTTTTTTTTAAAAAAAATTGGGTTTTTAAAAAAAAAATTTTTTAAAAAAAAAAAAAATTTTTTTTTAAAAATTTTTTTTTAAAAATTTTTTAAAAAAAAAAAAAACCCCAAAAAACCCCCAAAAAAAAAACCCTTTTTTTTTAAAAAATTTTTTAAAAAATTAAAAAAGGAAAAAAAAATTTTAAAAAGGGCCCAAAAAAAAAAAAAAAAAGGGGGGGTTTTTTTTGGTTTTAAAAAAAAAAAACCCCTTAAATTTTTTAAAGTTTTAAAAAAATTTTAACTTTTTAAAAAAAAAAGGTTTTAAATTAAAAAATTTTAAAAAATTCAAAAAAAACCCCCCAAAAAAAAAAAAATTTTTTAAAAATTTAAAAATTTTTTAAATTTAAAATTTTTTCCCCCCCCTTGGGGTTTTTCTGGGAAAAAAATTTTTTTTTGGGGGGAAAAAAAAAAAAAAACCCCCCCAAAAGGGGGAAAAGGGGGTTTGTTTAAATTTTTAAAAGGAATTTTTAAAATTTTTTTTTTTTTGGGGGGGTTTTTTTAAAAAAAAAAAAATTTTTTTAAAAAAAAAAAAAACCCCCCAAAATTTTTTTCCCCCCCCCCGGGGGGGGGGGTTTTTTTTTAAAACCCAAAAAAAAAGGGGGGGAAAAAAAAAAAAATTTAAAAAAAAAAAAAAAGGGGAAAAAAAAAAAGGCCCCCCTTTTTTTTTTTTCCCTTTTTTCCAAAAAAAAATTTTTTTTTTTAAAATTTGGGGGAAAAAATAAGCCAAAAAATTTTTTTTTTTTTAAAAAAACCCCTTTTCCCTTTTAAAAACTTCCCCCCCAAAAAAAAAAAAAAAAATTCCCCCCTTTTTTTTGGGGGGGGAAAAAAAAAAATTTTTTTCCCCCCGGGGGTAAAAAAAGGGAAAAATTTTTTAAAAAAAAAAAGGGCCCTTTAAAAAAAAATTTTTCCCAAAAAAAAAAAAAAAAAAATCCAAAATTTTAAAAAAAAAAATTTTCCTTTTTAAAAGGTGCAAAAAAACCTAAAAAAATGGAAACCTTAAAAATTCCCCCCCCCCTTTTTAACCCGGGGGGAAAAAAAAAAAAATTAAAAAAAATTTTTTTTTCCCCCCAAAAAAAATTTTAAAAACCGCCTTGGGGTTTTTCCCCCCCCCAAAAAAAAAATTTTAAAAAAAAAAGGGAAATTTTCCCCCCCCAAAAAATTTCCCAAAAACCCCGGGTTTTAAAAATTTTAAAAAAAAAAAAATTTTTTTTTTCCCCCCCCGGGTTTTAAAGGGGGAAAAAAAAAAAATTTGGGGTTTTAAATTTATCCTTTTTTTCCCCCCTTTTTTTTTTTTAAAAAATTTTTTTTTAAAATTTTTAAAATTTTTTCCGGGGGGTTTTTTTAAAAATTTTTTTTTTCCCTTTTATTTTTCCCCAAAATTTTTTTCCCGGGGTTTTTTTAAAAAAAAAAATTTTTTTTGGGGTTTTTTTAAAAAAAAATTTTTTTCCAAAAAAAAATTTTGTTTAAAGGGGGGGAAAAAATTTTTTTTTTCCCCCCCCTTTAAAATTTTTTAAAAACCCAAAAAGGGAAAAAAAATTTTGGGCAAAAAGGGGGTTTTTTTGGGGGAAATTCCGGAAAAACCCCTTTTTTTTTAAAAAAAAATTTTTTTTTTGGGGGGGGAAAAGGGGGGGTTTTTTAAATTTTTTTTTTTCCTTTTTTTGGGCCTTTTTGGGGAAAATTTTTAAAAAAAAAAAAAAGGGGGCTTTTTTTAAAGCCTTTTTTTTTTGGGGGGAAAAAAATTTTTAAAAAGGGGGGGTTTAAAAAAATTTTTAAAAAAAAAAAAAAAAAAAAAAAAGGGGGGGGAATTTAAAAAAAGGGGGCCCCCAAAGGCTTTTAAAAAAAAACCCCCCAAAAAAGGGGGTTTTCCCTTTGGGGGAGGGGGCCCCCCCTTTTTTAAAAAACCCGGGGTTTTTTTTAAAAAACGGGGGGTTTAAGGGAAAGGGGGGGAAAAAAACCCCCAAAAAAAAAAAAAAGGGGAAAAAAAAAAAAGGGGGGGAAAAAAAAATTTTTTTCCCCCCCCAAAAAAAAAAATTTTTTTTTTTTTTTTTTGGGGGGGGGTTTTTTTTTTTGGGGGGGTTTTTTTTTTAAAAATTTTAAAAAAAATTTTTTTTTTTTTCCGGGGCCTTTTTAAAAAGGAATTTCCCCCAAAAAAGGGGGGTTTTTGGGGGCCCTTTTTTTAAAAAAAAGGGGGGGGAAAAAAAGGGGGGGTTTTTTAAATTTTAAAGGGGAAAAAAAAAAAAAAAAAAATTTTTTTTTTTTTCCCCCAAGAAAAAAAGGGGGGGTTTCCCTTTTTCAAAGGGGAAAAAAAAAAAAATTTTGGTTTTGGGGGAAAGGAAAAAAGGGGGGGTTTTTTTTTTTTCCCCCCCCCCCCCCCCAAAAAGGGGGGGTTTTTAAACCCCCGGGGGTTTTTTTTAAAACAAGTTTTAAAAAATTTTAGGGGGGCCCCTTTTTTTTTTTTCCCCCTTTGGGGTTTTTTGGGGAAAAAAAAATTTTTTTTCCTGGCCCTTTTAAAAACCCCCCTTTTTGCCTTCCCCCTTTTTTTTCCCCGGGTTTTTTCCCCCCAAAAAAAAAAAAAAAAAAAGGGGGGGGTTCCGGGAAAAAAAAAAGGGGAATTCCCTTGGGGGGGTTTTTTCCCCCCAAAAACCTTTTTTTTTTTTGGGTTTTACCCCTTTTAAAAAATTTTTTAAAAAAAACCAAAAACCCCAAAATTTAGGAATTTTTCCTCATTTAATAATATATATATATATATATATTATTATTTATTATGTATGTTTTGAAATATATATATATATAAAATTATATATATATATATATATATATATATATATATATATATAAAATCTGTTAAACTTACTTATAGAACTGATATTCCAAGACAAAATATCATGCGTGTGTGTGTAGCATTCAGTGCGATATAATCGTTTGTTTGCAAATATAATATAACGAAGGCGAAAATGTCAGGAATGACGGAAAGTAACTTTTCTAGTTTTCTTATTCGTCCAGACAAAAAGGAATGCAGTTAAAGACAAAATTTCGCAATCGATTCGAAATGCCAAAAAGCTCCAGGAATCTCTCCTTGTCGGATTCAGCGTCGCTCTCAGTAAAATAACATCGAACTTCTCCCATTGTTTGGTTGCTGGGTAATCAGGAAGTTAATATCGGTTACTATGTAAGTAGGAATTATCACACTTAAACGTATTGCCCTTGCCTTCAACAAATTCATTCGCCGCTTTTGTTGAGTTTAGGTTTCCTATAACTGACGCATTCTCCTGTTGTCGACAACATGAATTACCCAATGAGTACGTGGACGTGCGGGTAGACAACATGTAGCGATTCGGTATGTGAAATCGCCGATCCGAGTTCAATTCGTTCGACTTCCTTACATTCCCTTTCTAACAATTATCCATGGCTAAGATATAAAACGCATCATTTCCCTCTGCTTCAGCTTGTGTTAATCTCGGTTCCAAACACCTAGAAGGAAAACTAGAATTCAAATCAGCTACTACGCGGTGATTTGGTGTTCCTAGATTACAATCGATTAGACAAGGGTAACGTGCCAATAGCCCAATGGTTAGTGTATGAAACTGCCAGTGTAAAGGCCTGAGATTTGTATTTTTGTGTAGATTCTCAGCAAATTGCTGTATAATTTTTTCCCTTCCATAGATGAAATATTTCCCCAAAAACTCGCTTTGAGCCAATTTCTAGTGTAGTTAGTCCTAGTGTAATGGTGTCTTACAACTTGTTTGAAGACACTTGCAAAGTTCGAATAACTTTATTATTTAGTTATTTCAAATAATTTATTCCATCTTATTTCATTGCTTTTTTTGCCTTTCAGATCCCTTCTCGATTGTTGGAATGAAAATAAAAAGGTTCATTTCGGATTTTTAAAAATTTCATCCTTAATTCAATCGGAAAATTTTCATAGTTACGATAACAAACCGAAATAAATAAAGGGGAAATTCTAATCAAAACTCTTGACAAAGTTTTATTATCTTTTATACAATTTTAAAAAAACAAATTTAAATTGGTATTTTTCCCCTATCTTCTAAGATAAAGCATTGTATTTTAAACTTTTAAAAATATCAAAACGATTCTATGATCACTGTTTCCCAAAAAAAAAATATAAAAAAAAAGATATTAAAAGTTGGGGTTTTGTTGCTTTTCAAAATGCTGCCGTGTTTTTTTAACTGGGTTGCTTTAAAGGAATAATGTTCAAATAGCAATAGTCATCGAGATGGGGCTGAAACCACAGTTGGCAACGATCGAATAAAGTCGACAAATTCCTACAATTTTAGGGGTCAATTCTCTTGGTTCTTCTTACTTCTTATTGCTTCTAATCACCCCAGACCCCCCCCGGAACCAATATTAAAAGGGGCCAAAGGGACAAGACTATGAATAAAAAAATAAAAAAAATTCCAAAAAATAAAAAAAAAAAAAAGAAAAACAACAAAATAAAATGGAAAAAAATAAGATCGTTAAATGAAAAAATAAAAGGGGAAAAAAGAAAATTGGAAAACGAAAAAGAAAGGCAGGGTGAATGGGAAAAATAATGATGATTGAGAAAAGGGAATTGTAGAAAGGGGAAAAATTGGGAGAAAAGGGGGGTTGTAGAAGATAAAAAAAGTGCTTAAGAATAGGAAAATAAAAAGGGTAAAAAAAAAAATAAATTTTTGGGGAGAAGAAAAAAAGAATATTTGGGAGGGAGGAATAAAGAGGAAAAAAGTAAAGGGGGTGGAAAGGTAATGAAGAAATCATGCCAAAAAAAAAAAAGAAAAAAGAAAAAACGTAAAAGAAAAAAAAGAATTTTTTAAAAGAAAAAAAAGAAAAAAAAAATGAATGAATAAAAAGAAAAGAGAAAAAGGGAAAGGGCAAAAAAAGAAAGGAAAAAATAAAGAAAGGAAGAACGTAAAAAAAAAAAATGAAGATTAAACGAAAAAAAAAAAAGAAGAATTAACAAAAGAAAAAAAAGGCAAAAAAAGGAAAAGCTGAAAAAAAAAAAAACAATGGTTTAAATAAAAATGGAAATACTGTAATGAAAAAAAAAAAAGGAAGGGGGGGAAATCGAAAATATTCTGAAAAGACGAAAATGGACCTTGAAATTTCTTCGCGGGCCCAAAAACAACCATAAAAGGCATAAAGGTCGTATTTTTCCCCGTATAAACAATGACTTAAACTTGGGGGTGTCTTTTTGGGGCCGCAAATTTGGGCCCAAAAAGGGTTTTTATTTTAAAACAATGGCCACCAAAAAAACCCAAAGTGAAACCCCAATTGAAAAAGCGATTAAAAAAATGGAGCAGGGTATGGATAAAAAAAGATGCAAAAAGAAATTGGAAGATAAAATGACTGACAAACAGATTTTTCTCTGATGCGTTGGGGGGGTTAAGTCGGTTTAAAAGTTTTTTATTAGTTTTGCGTTTTTTTTCCCCTTTCCCCTCCCCCTTTTTTCCATTTAGGTGTAATAAATCACCTTTTTTTTATTTTTTTTTTCATTTTTTTTGTGTGATTTTTTTTTTTTTTTTTGGTTCAATACTTGCTGCTGCTAGTGTCTAAAAAGGTTTCAGCGAAAATATTAAAAAAAATAAAATTAAAAAGGTTCACCCCGGAATTACGTGTTAAAACACGAGACTATTAAAAAGTTTTAAATTTGTCCCACGTCCGGGGATGGCAAAATTTCCAAAGCCTATCTTCTTTTTATTCCCATGTCCTTTCAGGAAGTAGGGATCATGGCTCTCCCTTTTTCCCTCTACCCCCTTCACTCTTACTTTCCCTTCCCCTCTCCCCCCAAAACCCCTTCTCATCCATTGCAAACTCCTAGTTAAGTCCGTTTTTTCCTTGTCTTTTCCCCTATTCGCCTTGGTATGTTCTCCGGCCTCATTCCACATTATTTTTGGGGGAAGTTCACCCCTTCTGTTTTAAAAGTAAACCTCCCTCTTTTTTTGCATCCTCTTAAGACCCCCATCTTTGCTCACGCTGTTTGTACCCTTATCTCCTTCGGAACCACATCTCCTCGCCCCCAGTCTCTTCACCCCCATTAGCAGTAGTCCCATTCCTTCCAAAAAAGAAAACAGATTCATTAACGTCGTATTTTTTTCTTTTTACCAAAATTTCCCACTGTCCCCAATTCTCTGCCGCTTTTGAAAGGGACCGGCCCAATACGTCTAGGATCTAAATGTTTTTCCCCTCCTCTGTCCCTTCCCAGATTTTTAAAACTTTTCTTCATGCTGTGTTCCCAACCGAAAAATCACTTTTGGCCATCTTTTTACTGTCCTACATTCTTCTTTTTGTAGTTTATATTAGTCTCTTTTTCCTCTCATCGCTACCTTCTTAGGAGGTTTGTAATTTTTTTTTCCATATCTTTATCGTTTTAAACTGCGTATCTTATACTTTGATTTTGGCCGTCAATCAAAACCCGGGTTTGGGTTTTCCAATTTTCAAATTGCCTCATTTATGGTTAAAATTTCGGGAAGGCCAATTTTGCCCGCCCCCTTTCTTTTTGTATTTTCCCTGAATTTCTTTCCATGCGCTGTTTGGCCAGTATGGTTCTTTTTTTATTCATATCTTTCCGTATATCAAAGTTGGGCAGTTCCAGAATTCCTTGTGGCGTCGTTTAAAATGAAACAACGGGGGAACCACCTCATACCCGGACCCCCCTAATCCGGGTTTTTAAATTTAGAGCCCCACTAGGAAAGTAGTTTAATGAAAAACTTTTAATACACTGGAAAATATAAAAACAATTTTTATAGTAAAAAAAATGTTAAAAAAATATTTATCAAAATACATTTAGAAAAAAATTTTCGAATACATTTGCCCCCTCAAAAAACCTGTTTCGTTGGAAATCGATTTACAAATTGTTTTCTTATAAGGAAAAAATCTTCTATTCTTTGGACCTTTCAAAAATCTTTTGTTTGAACCGAAATTTTACAAAATCCTTGCATCAAACAGCGGTGGGGGTTGTCTTGTTCGTTGTATTTTTATTAAATAAATTTTTTAAGGCCCCAAGTTCCTTGTCCCCGTTACGCCCAAGGGTTAGAACCAATGAAAGAATAAACGAATGGTATGAATACAAGATTTTCCACGAAAATATTGGGGGGGAAAAAAATTGACAATAATGTCTTTTTTTGCCCAAAAAAATACGTCAAAAACGACATTATTCGTTTTTTTTACAATAATAAGAAAAAGTATTAGTAATGGTTCAGATTTGGTTGAGGGCTATGTTGTCTCGACAATTATCTTTCAAGTCACAATTTTAATTCCTCTCCTCGTCTTCAAATCCTCTTGAAGGCGCATTTTTAATAATTCGGAATAGTTCATTTATTATTATGGGTAAGTTTCCCTTAAAAGAATAAAGAATTCAATAAAGAATATTTAAAGGGGCAACTAATTGTTGGTAATAAAATTTCTTTTCCCTTATAAATATTCGATATTCTGGATCGGCAGCATCCCAACAGTCTTAAATTCATAAAGTTTTGTTTAAAGTTTTTTTCCAAAAAAAATTTTTTTTTAAACCCCTATTTCATATGGTTTTGGGGGCCTTTTTTTTGAAAAAATTTAAAAATCCATCTTTTTTATTCAATTTTTCTTTATTACAATGCTATCCTTTTTATGCTGCTGTTTTAAAGTCTAAAATGATGTGGTTTCTTTCTTGGAACAACTTATGCAATTATTCTGAAACCAACCCCGTTTTCAAAAGTGAGATCTCAGACCCAAAAATTTCCTTCTCTTAACCATGGGGGGTGCTGAAATTTCAAGAAATTCAAACATCAGAACTTTTATTGTGAAAAAAAAAATACAAAAACCGGGCACTGAAATTTTGCTCACAATCCGTTAAAAATAGCAAAAAGGCCCTTGCAATCATACCCCTTAAAATTATCTTGAAAATATGAACTTTCAAAAACAAAAAATAAAACAAATCAAGATTAAACCCAATGTACAATTACTTACACGGGGGGGGGCGTAACAAAAAAAAACCAGAAAAAAAAAATTTTTACAAGTTTTTTTCCCCCGAAATGCCCTAGGTTTTTCTTTTGGCCATTCTTATTCCCCCTTTTTTGATTTATTGGTGAGTAAATTATGGCCTTAGCTAACCTCATTCAATATCTTAGGTACCGAATATTAAATAACATTTATCTAATTTAAAAGTTTCTCACCACTAATGGCTCCACATTGTGATTAAAAAAGTTTATTTACTAACTCAATCATGTTCTTAACAGCCTTGTCAGACCAAGATTTGGGTGGGTGTCTGGACTCTTAACTCGTTCCAAAATATCAAAACTCAGCTTACAAAATTTATTAAAATTATATTTAAAAAGTGGGGTTTAGATCTTGGAGGCCCACCTGTCTTTAAACATTGTGGTCGGGTAAAAAAGTTTTTCCAAATAACGAAACGCATCCGGGATTTTTCACAGCAACAACTTAAATGGAAAACCCCGTAACTCAAAGAAAATGTGAATAATCGAGATTCAGATTGCTATAAGGTCACGGGTAACCGATATTCGCCCCCAAAAAGAGTATTATCTTACTATAATTTTAGAACAAAAAAAACCAAAACATCTTGACTTTGAATTGCAGTCAACAAAAAAACATTTTTTTTATATATTGTGTTGGTTTTGGGGGGCGCCACCCGAGGAAAATGTACATTTTTGTTTTTGGGGTTGATCATTGGGCCCAACTATGGGGTTCGTTTTGAATCATCATGGTCTCTGGAAGGTGACTTGTTGATGTTTCAGTCGGGAAAAGATGACGTGCGGCAACAATGTCACACCTTGATCAAAGTTTTGGGGGTGAAACTGGTGTTCAGAGATCATCGTTTCGTAAAAACGAAATCACTTTCATTGGAACTAGTTTGAACAACTTTTGGGGTTTTTAAAAGTTGATCATTCATTCTTCTCCTCTCTCTCCTCTTTTTTTTGTTGTTTGGGGGTTTGGTTGTGGGGGTGTGTTTTTTGTAAAAAAGGCCCCTCATGAAAACCCCCGATGGGATTGATTCTAAACAAAAGAATATATCCTGCAGGGTCTGAAAATAAAATGCTACCGCCCAATGGACGTCTGTGCTCGAAACATGTAACCACATTACTACCCATTTATATTTTATTTTTTTATCGTATCTGCATCCAGAAAGAAATACGAAATGTGTGTGGAATTAGTGTTTGAAAAAGAAACTTAACTATATCATATAAAAAATTATCATTGTGAGTGTGTGTGTGGAGGTCGATGGGGGTATGCATAAATTCTGTATGTATGTATATATGTATATATATATGTGTGTGTGTGTCTGGTTTTTTCTTTGGTGGATTTTTGTGTTTGCACATGTTTTATTATGTGTGTGTGTGTTTTTTTGGCATGTGTCTGTGCATCCCGCCCATTGAAAACCTATAAAATTTTAGGGCCTTCCTTTATTTCTTGATTTTTTTGCTGATAAAAAAACATTTTCGGTTCAATTTTTTTTTCTCGACATATGAATATTTTTTTTCTCTCAAAACACCTGCTTCTTTTTTTAAAAAAAAATTTTTTTATTTTTTAAATTCTTTTTCTTTACTTTTTTTGCTTTGTTAATATTCACCTGTTAATATTCCCATTTGGTTTTTTTTTTTCTTTTTTTATAAATGTTTTTTTTCTATTCTTTTAAATGACATTTTTTTCTTGCTCATCTTTTTTCCCCCGCCATATTTCCTTTTTCCCTTTCCCCCATATTTTATCCTTCCAAAACGTTGTGTTTTTCAAAATTCGCCTTGCTGGTCACATGTATGGAGCTTCCCGATTTAACCCATTGAAAAAAATATTAACATTTACTGGTTCCCCCGTTCCAAATACCTTAATAATATCCTTCGTGAAAAGTTTGTTGACAGGATTTTTTTGAAAAAGGAAAAAAATTTGAGTATTGTACAGGGGCTAAAACCCAAGAATGCAGGGTTTTCGATCCTTTTTATGGCATACATTTTGGAGATAATAAATTGTTCTGAAACACTAAATGTGATAATGGGTATTAATTTTTGGTAATTTTTCAGGGTTTAAAAAACCCCAAACTTTTGGGGAACTTATTATTTCCCAAACAAAATTCTTTTTTCCCATCACTTTCTCTAAAGCTTCTCTTTCTTTCTTTTTATTTTTAAAACATTCTCTATTTATTTCACTTTTAAATTCGTATTCCCCTTGAACCCTTTTCTTCATTTTTCTTCCTCCCCTTTTCTTGGGCCCCTCCGTCTCTCTTTTTTCTTTTTCTTAAAACCCTTAACATTCATATTGTTTTTTTTGTTTATTCTGACAACTTTTTATCTCTAAAGGGGCCTTTTTCCCCTTAAAATTAATTCTTTTTTTATCTTTTTTTCCCATTATTCCCCATGTTTCCTTTTTATAACCCGTTCTTTTTCAATCTCAGTAATTTTTTTTATTCTTGTTTGTTTATTTAAATTAACGCCTGTTTTTTTTTTTTTCCTTTCAATGCCCCTTTATTTTTCCTCAAATTTTAGGATTTGTAAAATCTTAGAAATGTTCTTTTTTTTAATCCTTTTGTTGTTTTTTTTAAAAAAACTCGTTTTCAATTTAAAACTTTTTCCCCTAGTCTCATCATTAATCCCTGTCATGATCTATCTTTATTTATCGAAAACGTTTTCTTAATCTGCTTCCTATCTTTTTTTTTATGACCCTGGTTAACGTCACCTGATGTGTCCTTTTTACAGTAAATTGTAATTTTTTTTTTTTTTGTTCTTCTCTTTTAATCTTTTTATGTTATATCCTCTTTTTGGAATTTAATTTTGATTTTAAGCATTTTTAAAAACCACATTTTTTGCTTTTTTAATCTTTTTTTTAAAAATTTTTTGTAACATCTCGTTTAACTTTAAATTTAAATCCTTCCTTTACTTCTGTTTGTCAACTTTCATTAATAATTAAAATTCAAGCAAAATTCTTGGTTAACATTTTTTTTGTTAAAAAGTATGGACTTTTTAAGATTTATAAAAGGGGGAATTATTATAGAACCGTCTTTTCCTTTGGGGGAGTTTTTTTTTATCATCTCGTTATGTAATCGTTGCCTAACGGAGACGTTTAATAGTTAGATGTTTTAAAAAAAGGTGTTTTTTTAATTGTTTCCAGGTTTTTTTTTTTTTCTTGTTATTTTATTTCCTTTGTTCTTTGATTTGTTTTTTAAATGTTTCATTTTTTTCCCTTTTCCTATTCTTTACGGTTTTATTTAAATGTCAATCATTTTAATTAAATTTTAATTTACCTTATTTTTTCCCCTCTTTTCTTTTTTTTTTATTTTTTTTTTTTCAGTAAAAATATGTTATCCTGTTTCTTTTGTTGGGACATTTTTTAAAAATTTAAAAAAAATAAGGGTTTTTAAAATTTTTTTGAAATTTTTTTTCCCCAAAAAATTTTTAATTTCTTATTAAAAAACATTTCATGTGGTTTATAAAGACTTGGAAATCATTTATGAAACATTTTAATGTTTTACCCCGGGGTAGTGAAACGAATATCTTTTAAAAAAAATTTTTCCCGCCAATTTCAACCCCCTTTGAGAAGTATTAGTTCTTTTCTTACCAACGTCCATCTATCATTTAATAAAAGGAAAATCCAGACTATTGGTTTTACCCTAGTCGGAGAAAAACTGAATTCAAGCGTAAAGAAGGCGACGGAAGCCATCCCCTAACAATGAATATAGAATCTTTTTTAAAAGGATTAAGCAATAACATTTCTTCATAATACACGGAAAATTAAATTTTTTATTTTTTTTTTTTTTTCGTACAATTCTATTTAAAAAAGGTTTGGATGGCGTAACGTTCGGGACCCGGAAAACATAACTGTCGAAAATTTAAATTTTCATTGAAATTTAAAAAATCAAATTACCAAATTTGAAATATTCCCCCAACATTTAAAACCACCCTGATATCTCAAAAAAATCGTTTTATGGACATCACGTTTCTTGTACATGAGAAGAAAAAAAGAATAACGCATAAACTACTACCCTATTTTTTACCCCCAGGCGCATAAAAAAAAGCGTTGTTACACAAATAGCCATTTTTAAAAATAAATTTTCGAATTCAATTTGTGATTAAATGGCGTGATTCATGTTTTAAAAGAATTCGGGTTTGATATGAAATGGCTTTGAAATATCCTTCGCGGAGATGAAGGTTGACATTAAAAAGCAAAGGTCAATAAAAATTCGAAGGATTTTGGGTTTGTGTTACGTCACAGATGGAAACTGCTATTAATTTGAATTTAAATGACATAACGAAAAAGGGCTGGATTCAGACATCTAAATAGTCAAGGGTAACCACTCTCAAATACAGTCAAAAATTAATTTTTAAGCAAATTCGGGGATATTATCCTTTCCCGGCAAAAAATCGAACGTTTTAAAGATTTCTTTTTCCCCCAAAAAGAAAAAAACCCTGAAAACCCCTTAAAAGCGACAGTTAAAATCAATTAATTTTTTTTAGTTCCTCAGCTCTCTTTTTCACTGTGTTTTCATTCCGCATCTTTTCCCTTTTTTCAAAATTATAAATAAAAAAGTGGGCATTGAGACCCAACCCCCAGAAAGAGACATTTGAGTCATGCTTGAAGAAAAACTTCGGGGGGTTTAAACATGAAACAGCGGGCCCCCTATTCGACCTCAATGTCAACTTTTTTTTTACATACCTATCCCCGATAATGATCCTTTAATCCCTAAATATAGCATCCGAAATTAAATTTTATCATATAATTTAATATATAATGAAAAAAAAATCTGGACGAAATTTAATGTAAACATAAAATGATTAAAAATATATATATATATATATATATATTATTATATAAATTAATTGATTTAAAATATTTTTCGCTGTTCTAACCCTGTTTCAAAATGGGCGCTAAAACCCAATTTAATTTTGTAATTAAATTAAAACATTAGTTCATTTATCTCGAATTTTAAGGGAACTTTAAAAATTCTGGGGTTTTAAGCAGCAAAATCATAATTCGTTTCCGGATCAGAAACCTCAACCCGAAAGGGGTTTTGTGTTCATTATTCTGTATTTTGATGTATCAGTTATTATTACGTTTTTTAGGGGTAGGAATGTATTTTTTAATGAATTCACATCCGTTAAATGTTTTTTTTTAAATTTTTAAAGGGAAAAAATTTTTGGCATTTTTTTTTATTTTATTTTAAAGATTTTGGGGATGTTTTTTAAAAAACGTTTTTTTAACTGATTTGAAAAATATTTTCCTTTTTAATTTTTAATATATTTCTTTAAGAACAATAAATTATTAAATCCTTACATGTAAATTATTTTTCATCAAGTATAAATATGTATATTTTAGGGAACATTTTTTTTTTAAATATTATTTAATAAAATTTATAACAATGACAATTTTTTTTTTATAAAACCTATTATATTGTTTCTCATGGGTTTTAAAGGACATGGGTCATTCAATGGCCATCTTCTAGCTTTTTATATTAATTTCATTTTACTGAAGGGGTTTTTTAATTCTTTTAGTGCTTGTAGTACTTAGAGGGGGGCTTTTAAATTAGAATACGTTTTATTTAATTACAATTTTAAAAAATGTTTAGGTTTGAATTCGTTATATTTAAATCAATTTAAAAACAACTTTAAAAAAATTTTTTACTTTGTTTTTATATATATAAATATTATTATTATATATATATTCAAAATTTTCTTAATAATATAGAAATGTTGTCTTTTATTTTTTAAATCTTTTCATAACGTCTATTTTAAAACATTATCATTAAACGGAAAAAAAATCACAATATTGATCCATATTTTTCATCCCAACTTGCTTTCGGGTTCATAAGCCATTATCAAAAATGTCAGTTACTGTACAACATAAATCAATTACGAAAAAAGAAAGTGTAATTGTGATTGTTTACATGGATTATTTCAACCGATAAACACGTGTTAAGACGCTGGGGAAACGATCCGAAATATCTAAGTTTTTAATATCGGTTTTGAAAAATTTAAATAAAAAAAACAGCCTTTTTCTTTTTTGAATAAACATGTATGAATGAAAAAAAGCTCCTAAACACACAAATATTTTTATATATATATATATATTATATATATATATATATATATTCTTCTTGTTGGCCTCTTCGGGCAGGGGGTTTAAACCCTGGGGAGTATCAAGTTGTCATTTTTAACATCGACGTCTGTGACTGTAGACCCGATGTAAAATGACAACTTTTGTTGCAGAGGTCGCATGTTTTTTGTCTTCTTTGGGCTTCCTTTGCTTTTTCGGGTCCGCCCTTTTTGTGGCGATTTGTGTCACCCCTCCCCCGACTTGAGTGTGTGGTAGGGCTTTCCCTTCGGGTCAATGGCACCGGCTCTCCCAGGTCTCTTTTGTGTCTCAGCCATTCCGTCTCACCACATCACGGGACCACTTGGCCTCCCCGGGGGTGTCCTTTTAGTGGCCAGCTCTCCATACAAGAGGTTTTTTGGGGTGCGACCGTCGGCATGCATGGGTGTGGCCCAAAAGGGGTTTCGCCGTCTGGCAGTTGGTTTGGGGGAAAACCCTTTTTAAACAGGACCTCATTGTTGGGGTTTCAAAACTTTGGAAAGATTACTAAGGGGAAAAAACTAAAAATGAAGAACGGGGGGTGAACAATCTCACCGGTGAAGGAAATAAAGGGGGTTTGTTTCGACATTCACATATATCACCTGAAGAAGGCCACAAAAAACCCAAAATTCGTGAATATGACAGTAAAAATGAGGGAAAAAAACCGAAAAATACTGTGAATAGTAAAAAATTTTCTTTTTAGGTAATAATGTATTTGTGTCTGTTTTTTTTTTTTTTTGTTTTTTTTTTTTTTTCCTTTTTTTTTTTTTGGTTTTTTGAATTGTGAACGTTTTTTTTTTTATTGTATATAAAAAAGCTTGGATAGTAGGTTTTTCAGCTGTTTCGTTGTTTCTTTTTCAGGTATATATTGACGAAAATTTAAAGGGGTCTTTAAAAAAGAAAAAAATAATTGGGCAATTTTTTTCTTTTTTGCGATGACAGTAAAAATTTTTGAGGTTTTTTTTTGTCGATATCAAATCGTTTAAAATTTTAAAGGGGATCAGTTCACTAACAGTATCAAGTAAAGGGAGACGTTATTTGTTTTCTTTTTTAAAGTGAATTCAATTGTCAGTTCGATTTTTTTTTGGTTTTTTACGTGATCGGTGATTTACTTCTGGGGCTATATTAGTTTAGTCTTCTGAAAAATTTTGCATGTTGGATAAATTTTTGAAAAAAATATTCTATAATTTAAAAAAGGTACTAAAAAAAATCTAATAGTAGAACTCTAGGGCGGGCCAAATTTATTTTAAAAAAGTGCTTTGAATATCAGAAAAATTTTTTTTTACAAAATCGAAATATTTTTTTGACTTTTTAATCATGAAATTTTTTTTTTTTTTGATGTGTTTTTTTTTAAAAAAATATTTTCCGTTTTTTGTAGGGGGATTTAAAATAAATTTTTCTCTGAATTCACGTTTCATATTTATATTTTCAATCTTTTGATGAGACCACTAGAATTAAGGTATGAATATTGATTGTTTCTAAAAAAGTGTTAAATTTGTTTCTTGACTTGGGTAATTTGGAGGGGTGTTACCAATACCAAAAAAAAAGTTCACACTGGAATGTTGGGGTTTTTATTTTTTTACTTAGCCACAGGTCACGTTTTGAAGAATATTCTTCTATTAATCATGTTTTGTCTTCATTTTTTCTAGTTTTTGGTTTGATAATTTAAAATTTTTTTTATTGATTTTTTTTTGTTTATTTTTTTCCCAAATTTGTATCGTTTAATAGACATCCCATTTTTTCGCAAGTACTAAAAATAAAATATCAACATCCCCATTTATCAATAAAAATGTGGATAATTTTATGTTTGGATAATATTTTTTTAGATTCATGTCTCCTTCCCCGTGTCTTTATTTCCGTTGTTTTTAAATGGGATTAA
>CAHIKZ030004174.1:1647500-1707500 GCA_903632075.3 Acanthosepion pharaonis | reverse complement strand
GTTTTAATAAATTCGAGAAATAGTTTCATATCAGAACGATAATAGCCAATTTTCCGAGCTGCTCTACCTTCGTAAATGTTCGCATTTGAGATCCAGTGCGAATGCCAAGCACTACAGTTGGGTCAGGAGAGTGGTTGGTGGAAGATCATATCTCTGGCAATAGGATTGTAAACCATGGAAATCAAGCAGGAGAAACAGGTCATGGGCATCTGATACTAGGTTTGAATGTATGCAAGGTATTTAGCAGTACAGAGCTCTGTATCTTAAATCGCACACAACAGACAGTGATTGAGGAATGTGTCAGGGCATTGAATGATTAGCCAGATTAGAGCCCTGACAAATCATTTTTCTATTGATGATAGAAATAATGAGTAGAATTCATTCATTCGTGAGTGTTCCGTCATTTGGAATGTTATCTATTCACCTGTGAAAATCGTGAAGGAGTTGACTTTTAATTTATGTTGTATCAATTATTCAACCTACAAGAACCTGTAAGGGCTTATTGGTTGAAAGATGTATTTTTGAAACATTGGAGTTACCAATTGTAAAGGTGTCCATTTGTAGATAGACCAAACGATTTATATTATTATATTTTCAACGTATGGGATTCAAGTAAACAACAACGACTCCAGACTTTGAATACACAAGTATATATTGAAATAACATACAAGAACAAACATGCAATAAAATTGTATTCAATTTATAGATTAAGGAAAAGAAGTTGTCCCCCTTTAATTTATTTTGATTTGTAATTGATTGTTCGAAGAAAGTTCTTTTGGGAGAAAAAATGTTTAGGAATCAATATTAGATCAAGGTCTGTTTGTTAGAATCGATAACACAAGAATACAATTGATCAAATATGTGTTGTGTTTTAGAATGGTTCGAAATCAACAGAGTCCTGGTAGCGTGACCTTGGCTAAGTCACAGAGAAAAATGTAAGTTTATGTTACGAAATGGGTGTGCGTTTGAAATGTTATGAGCAAGAACGTGGACTTGTATGAACAGGAGAATTTTACAACTTGTCAAAAATTCGCCTCTTTCATGGAAAAAGGGTACGCTCCCACGGCAACCCGGGAAAACTTAACCTTGATCTATAATATGTGATTGGTTAAAAATTAACCAATCACTACATTCGTACTAACGGAACAAGCAAGCAAACTCAAAACCGAATGTTTAAAGAAACGACTGCGATGGCTAAATTGTCCTGTTTAAATGTAGTAGTATTTTATCAGCCAATCGCTAGCGAATAAAATTTGGGCGTGGAAAAACATAGCAATCGCTACAAAGCCAGAAGTATAAACTTCTTGAAAACAACACTATATAATACGTTTCAATTACAGATATTTTATGTTTTAAAACATAGCATCTTGCTTGTCATGTATAAGTTGGACGAAATTATTTGTGCGGCAGTTTTGGGAGGTCATCATACATCTTTTATATTCCTTAAGGACCCTTGATAGAAAGATACGATAATTAGATAGAGTAAATAACTTCAATAATACTAAGTTACCATCTGCTGACAATAAAAACATAAACTATAAAGATGGCAATTATTACAAATTGACAATAGTTTTAAATCCGCCAATACTCTTCAATGTTACCACACATACAGAGTTGTTAAATCATACATTTTAGATGCATAAAAGGTGGTCTTCAATGATGCACTGTTCTTATTGCCGATTTCGGGTTTCGCATCATATCGGCTCCAACAGCAACCCCGACCTGATTACAGACGAGTCAGTTCGCCCCCTTCAAAGCGTCATGCTACGCACCGCAACACTGCATAAACCAGTAATCGTAAACACTAGCAAGGCCGGACTTATTGACATTTCTCAGTCAGCATCAGCAAATGAAAACTGGGCTTTTTACGCTCCTCTACTATATAGTGTTGTCTTTTTATTTCATCCGGTTTAGATTTACTAATTTCAGAATCCATAACAAGGTGAGCTGGTATATTTATGACATTGTTTGAGCCCATGTTTTACATATTAAATCCTAATCCCATAGCGATAGTAAATCTTTAACTAAACCTACAAACTTACCCAATCCAAATCTCTCCTATACTTTCACTTTCTAAAAAGAAATTCTCTATTCTCAATTATCAGCTCAATCTGTAACATTTACCTTATACTCTTATTCAAATAAAATCACACACACACAAAAATACCTGCATGTAGGTTCCCGCATTTACACGTAAATATAACTATACGCGCACACACAATTTATTGACACACGTACATAACTTCTATCCCCCATTTACTTTAATTCATGAAACCATTCACTACAAATTAACTCGTACTAATTTATCTAGATTTCCTTCCCTGTTTCGTCATTTACCGACTAAAATAATTCGATGGCCTAATGGCAATAAATAAATGAATAAATAATTATGCTATCTACTCAATTAAGTAACCAATACACATATTTACAATCTGTACATATTTCTCAAAATAAATCTACCTACTTAAATTTCCAGAATATTATTACTACGAAACTATATCTTTCTCGCCCATTCCATTCATAATAAATATACAAATAGGCTTTAATATTAAAATAAATCTGCGAGTAAGCGCTAACAAAAAATAGTAATAAAATAATGGCAATCAGTAAACGAAAAGCAAAGAAAAACAAAAAACTCTTATCCATGCCCCCCCACCCCTCATACGCCAATGATTCTCAACCCTTATCCATAACAGTTCGACTAACCTAACTTAATATATTGTCTCAATATTTCCTTACAACGTGTAACACGTATCCTAAGGAACTGATATACAACCACTGGATGAGGCAGGGGTCTTTACCTCAACGCTTCACCAGGGGTGTCATCAAGTTGCTGCGTAAGGACAAGGACGGTGGGGATGGGTTAGGGAACTTTCGCCCTTTAACGATGTTAAACACTGACTTAAAGATTTTGGCGAAGATCTTAGCCAACCGTTTGCAGCTTGTCCTGTCTAGTCTGATTGGCCCTGAACAGACTTGTGCTGTGAAGGGCAGGACTATTCAGGATAACCTTCATATGGTACGCTTGATCTTAGAACAAGTCGACAGTGAAGCCGCGCTGATGAATTTAGATCAGTCCAAGGCCTTCGATAGGGTTGACCATCGATTTCTGGAGGCTGTCCTTTCGGCGGCCGGTTTCGAGCCGACTTTCGCTCCTGGATCCGACTCTTGTATGCGACCCCGGTGTGCTGGTGGAAGTGAATGGGGTAAGATCGAAGCCTTTCGTATTGTCTCGCTCCATTCGTCAAGGTTGTCCGCTATCGCCTCTGCTTTACGTTCTTGCGTTGGAGCCTTTCCTTCGCAAGTTAAAGGCGAATCCGGTCCTACGCGGTATTTCGCTGCCTGGTGCTAACACCTCGGCCAGGTATTCTGCCTATGCTGACGACGTTTCGGTTCTTGTGTCGAGCAGAGCCGAGATTAACGAAGTCAGTAAGCAGATCAGTGGGTATGAGATGGTGACAGGGGCCAAAATCAACCGCGATAAGTATGTGGGCTTGCGGTTGGGTGCGTGGAAGGGAGTTTCACTTCCCGGACCTTTCCTCTGGACGGATGGGCCGATCAAGATACTCGGCGTCTGGTTCGGTCCTGATCTCCAGTTGGAAATGAATTGGTCGGAGGTACAGGGGCGGGCCGAGGCCGCGGCTAGTCTGTGGTCTCGGAGGGGACTTTCCCTGAAAGGGAAGGGCGGAAGTTTGTGGTTCTCACATCTATCCGATCCTCCTCTACCGTCCTTCTGTGCTTCCACTCCCGTATGCCTGACTAATGTCATTAGTCAAGGCCTTGTTCTCTTTCTTGTGGAGAGGCAAGGCCCATATGGCATCTCGCGAGATCTGTTGCCTTCATCCCTCTGAGGGCGGTCGGGGGATGCCTAGATTCGTCAATATATGCTACGCATTACCTTTCTAGACCGAATGTGTCGCGGTTTGGATGAGGTGGGCACCTTTTGGAAAGAAGATGTCCGTAAACATTTCCCATCCCTGAGAAGTGTGCACTCGTGCGAGGAGGAGGCCGGTCGTACTCCTCGTGGCGAGTACTCCTTCTATCGTGAATGTCGTCGTGCTTTGAAGCTCCTCTTGCGGACGTCGGTTGGCCTCTCCGACGCCCAAGCGTTGTCTCGTAAGGCATTATATCGTTTGTTAGTTAGGGGGTCCGTTCAAGATGATCTGATCGACGAGCTCGGTCTTACGAAGCAGGATGCTCGCTCGATATGGCCTTGGGCGCCTGGATTGAAATGTCTCAATAACGATGAGGCATCACTCACCTGGCTGATGATTCGCGGGGCCCTCTGGGTCGGCAAAAGACTTTGTTCAGCAGGCTTGGAGAAATATCCAAACTGTCGTCGCTGTACTGGGAATGTCGAGACCATTGGTCACGCCTTTTTTCAGTGCAGTGCGGTAGTGCCGTTGTGCAAGTTTGTTGAAGGCCTCATGGTTCGCATGCTGCAGGGAAAGTTTTTTGTCCTGGAAGCCAGTTCTGTTTGTAGCAATGTGGTATCGCAATTGACGAAGGCTGAACACTATGTGTTCTGTTGCTTACTAGGGGTTATGCGAGTCGTGATTTGGACGACGCGACAGAAGGGATTCTATGAAGGAGAGAAGTTCACCTCTTCCCAACTGATCTTGTACTTTAGGCATCAGCTTAAAGTCAAGATTAGGACGGAAAGGCGGCGGCTCCCATCATCAGAATTCGGCAAAAGGTGGGTGAATCTTGCGCGAATGTGTAGAGTGAAAGGGGCTGGCCTAGAGTGGCATTTAGATGTCGGTTAGGCACAGAATATTGTCCTAACAGGGTTGAACATAGGCAACCTACCCCGATATTAGGCTAGACTAGGTTTTTGTTTTTGAATATTTAGTTTCCTTTTTTTTTTTTAAACCCGTTTAACTTAGCTAGGTATGTAAGCTCATTGGTCCCTTTTATTTCTGTCCCTATTTTTACTTTTGTTTAATTCCCCATCCCTCCCTCGTTAGGTGGTTAGTGATGTCAGTTTTCTGGTGGATGCAGGGCGCCTTTCGTTTCAGGGTGTGTTTTTTTCATATTTGTTCTTGTGTATGAATGAGTGAGTGTTTGTGTGAATGCTTGATGGTTTGAATGTGTACTCATTTTCTTAGTCCTGCATCGATTTCGTCTGGTTAACTGACATTTCTGCCACATTCTTAGTTTGTGGGGGGTTTTATTACTAACTCAGTTTTGTTTAGTTTTATTGTAAATAATTAATTCATTTTGTAAATACTCATTTGGGGATTTTAAAAGTTGTTATTTTATGACCCTCCCCCCATGAACAATATTTGTAAATAAGGGGACTAGTTAGGACGTCATAGAGAAATTGAGGTATTATGGTGAACGTAGTAAGAAAGGTAGGAAAAAAAGAATGTGATGTTTTGGTGATTGGATTATTGTTGGCATGTTTGGGTCAGTGTCTGTGACTAGCTAAGTTTTAGATTAAAGACAGAAGAAGACCGTCATTCCCAAAATGCTAAACAATTTATGTTTATAGAAATATTTGAGAAAGTTAAAATAAAATTGTTGAATAAATATTTGAGAAATATTTCAATATAAGTTGTTAAGTTGTTAATAAAATAATACGAATATATCCGTACTAAATGATACTAATGCTACCGGGAGATCAATACATAATTATACAACATCCAAATTAATCTTACAAATAGAAAGATAAGCCATATATGTTGCAACGCAGTACAACTAGAATTTAAATATAAGAAAAATATAATCACATTCCAAAGTTTAACTAAATTGTAAGGTAAAAGGCAAACAATGTTACAATTTACAGTTAATTCACTCCTTCGATTTAATAAGATTTATTTAATCTGATAAAAAATTTATAGGTTCTGGTTTACAGAAATGCAGTATAAATTAAAGAATATGCACACACCATTACACACACACACACACACACACACACACACACACACACATATATATATATATATATATATATATATATATATATATATAATAAAATAAAAAGATAGTCAAATATTGCTACTTCTGCGTCTTAGTTTTTCATGGAACTCCCAGTTTGGTTTACGTCTGAGGCAATATTCAGAATAGAAAAGATACCCAATTCTATATTTCTGTATTTAAGGCAGCAACATGCGGGTATCGTTTTATTCTGATATTGGCTCTGTTTATATCTATATTTTATATTTACATGGTGCACTGTTATTATAACATATATATATATATATATATATATATATATATATATATATATATATATATATATGTGTGTGTGTGTGTGTGGGTGTCTGTGTGTGTGTGATAAAAGTATTGTTTAATTTATACTATACTTATGGATAAAAGTGCTGATTATCAGATAAAGAAAATATGTAAATATGAAAATGGACACTGAGCTAAAAACACAACGTTGACACTCAATTTCCTTCATAATCTTCAGATGTTATGCATTGTGTTTTGACTCGATTATTTATATCTGCTGGTCAGTTGTACATTGTGGGTATCAAGATATAATATTGTATTATCCCAATGGTTATTGGACGTGCTGAAACGATTATGTTTCAAATTCTTCTCGCGGTTATTGTGATCTCCTACCTACCAGATGAAGAAAATAATAAGAAAATAATAATTCCAAACAAATTTACTGGGTACACTGGCGCGCGGTCTGCGCAGAAAATTGAGCGTTTTTACACGTTCTGGAACAGAGTAAATGATATATAAAAGATCAAACTATGATTTAAATTTATCACTTGCTTAAGCGGTTCTTAAACAATGTCATTAACATGTCAGAACTTTATTTAGATTTATAACATTTTAAACATCAAATGCCATGATAGTAAAAACAAATACCTTAATGATTTCTTGTGTTCCAAATGAATGCAATAACTCTTATTCGTGAAAATGATTAATGCGAAAACGCTCTAAAATATACCTATGGACAGTTTTCCCACACACTGGAACACTTTTATGAGGAACAATAAAAATTAAAATGTCGAAATACACTTTGGGATTTCTTAGAAAAAAGGTTTAAATGAGAAATTTCCGCAATAAAGTTATATATCATGCAAATCCCACTCAGACCAACTACAATTATGATATACAAACACTCGAGAAATATATACATGAACTTTATTTGACAAGATCTGTACATGTGAGGTCTATTTAACCAATTAAAACCAAACACAAAAGTAAAACCATTTTCTTATCACTTGTATATTACTCATGAAGCTTAAATAAAAACGAATTGCGTTAATTTATGAACGTTTCCTATTTGTTCTTATCCTATACTATCCTATACTATCATATATATATATATATATATATATATATATATATATATATATATATATTCAAACAGGTATGGTTAAATAATTTAGACATATCATGATTTATTTTCGATGAGATCATTTTAAGTTCACGGATTACTATCTTGGTTGCCTTAGAAAATTGATTAAGAAAAGTACGAAAATTTTATCTAGGGGATTAAATTTTCTGTGAATGTGTATACGCATTTATGTCAATTCAAAACATTTCAAATGTTCGTTTTACTGCGTTATGCAGCATTCTAGATTTCAAAATGCAAAATCACGTGTTTTTCAAGTTCAAGTTTATAAATATACGTCCCAATAATTGCGCTAGCAAAATTTTGACAAAATTCGATGTAACGTTGTTGTGGAGAGGTTCAGTTCCTGCGAGCAATGGCAAAAAGAGGTGTCTGGATTTTCGGCCATATACTCGTACACTGCTGTAATGTTTTCAGCTGAACGGCGTAAAGGAGCACGCGATGGTGTTTTCACAACTGCCACCGACCCAGTTTGTTTGAATTTACGAACAATTTTTTCCAATTGCACTTTCGGATGTTCGATTATGTTGACCAAAAATAGTGCGCGAAATGCATTTCTGTTTGAACGTCCATTTTCGCAATAGGCTTCGATAAATTTAACATCACGTTTGATTGTTAATCTTTCCATGGTTGAAATTGACAAAGACTTAAGTTGTTAAATCTGAAAGAAAAAGAAAAAATCATTAGACGCTTAAACTTAATTCACATTTAATATCGGTTCAAGTTACTGGAACACCCGACACACGCACGCACACACACACATATACATATATATATATATCAGACAGACTGTTTCGCAGCTCTTCGGTGTGGCTAGACATCCGGTTGCCTCTAACTAGGATCGAAACCCGAGTGAATTGGTGTCAATCGGAGATTCTGCGCACGGCAGGGATGAAGGTGAATTTTAGCGTATTTATTTTTAGATAAACACACACAGTGACATACAATGAATTTTATCAAATATGGATCGGAATCCAACAGAATGAGAGGATAAGTAACGTTTCCAATTTGTTCCTCATCCTATCCTATCATATATATATATATATATATATATATATATATATATATATATATATATATATATATGTATGTATGTATGTATGTATGCAATATATATATATATATATATATATATATATATATATATATATATATATATATATATATATATATAATCTGTTGAAACTTTACTTATAGAACTGATATTCCAAGCACACAAATATCATGCGTGTGTGTGTTAACATTCCAGTGCGATATAATCGTTTGTTTGCAAATATAATATAACAGAAGGCGAAAATGTCAGGAATGACGGAAAGTAACTTTTCTAGTTTTCTTATTCGTCCAGACAAAAAAGGAATGCGGTTAAAGACAAAATTTCGCAATCGATTCGAAATGCCAAAAAGCTCCAGGAATCTCTCCTTGTCGGATTCAGCCGTCGCTCTCAGTAAAATAACATCGAACTTCTCCCATTGTTTGGTTGCTGTGGGTAATCAGGAAGTTAATATCGGTTACTATGTAAGTAGGAATTATCACACTTAAACGTATTGCGCCTTGCCCTTCAACAAATTCATTCGCCGCTTTTTGTTGAGTTTAGGTTTCCCTATAACTGACGCATTCTCCTGTTGTCGACAACATGAATTATCAATGAGTACGTGGACGTGCGGGTAGTACAACGTGTAGCGATTCGGTATGTGAAATCGCCGATCCGAGTTCAAATTCCGTTCGACTTCCTTACATTCCCTTTCTAACAATTATCCATGGCTAAGATATGAACGCATCACTTCCTCTGCTTCAGCTATGTGTTAAATCTCAGTTCCAAACACTCTAGAAGGAAAACTATGAATTCAAATCCAGCTACTACTGCAGTGCATTTGGTGTTCCTATGATTACAATCGATTAGACAACGCGTAACGTGCCAATAGCCCAATGGTTAGTGTATGAAACTGCCAGTGTAAAGGCCTGAGATTTGTATTTTTGTTGGTAGATTCTCGGCAAAATTGCTGTATAATTTTATCCCTTCCCATAGATGAAATATTTCCCTATAAAACTCGCTTCGAGACCCAATTTTCTAGTGTAGTTAGTCCTAGTGTAATGGTGTCTTACTAACTTGTTTGAAGACACTTGCAAAGTTCGAATAACTGTTATTATTTAGTTATTTCAAATAGTATTTATTCCATCTTATTTCAGTTGCTTTTTATCGCAACTTTCAGATCTTCCTTCTCACGATTGTTGGAATGAAAATGAAAAGGTTCGATTTCGTGTATTTTATAACAAATTTCATCAGCTTAATTACAATCGGAAATTCTCGATATTGGATTCACGATAACAAGCAAGCGAAATAAGATGAAGGAAATTCTAATCAAAACTCTATGACAAAGTTTTATTATCTATGTATGACGAATTTTAGAAAAACAGAATTTCAATTGGTCATTACTTTCCTATCTTCTATTTGAGATAGAAGTTTCATTTAATGTATTTTAACTGTGTGCAAATATCGACGAACGATTCTATGATCACGTGATTCCAATAAACAAAAAAATATAAAGAAAAAAGATATTGCAAAGTTGGGGTTTTGTTGCTTTATCCAAAATGCTGCCGTGCTTATTTTAACATGGGTTGCTGCTATCAAGGAATAATGTTCTAAGTAGCGTGATCAGATCATCGAGATGAGGCTGTAAAGCCGACTTAGTTGGCAGCGATCAGCCATAAAGTCGACAAATTCAACTACAAGTTTACGAGGCCGTCGAATTCATCTTGGAATTCATTCTGTCACTTCTTATTGCTTCTCAATCGCATCCCAGACTCAACCCGCACGAACCAATATATAGAGAGAGCCAAAGGACAAGACTATGAAGTAAATAAATAAAAAGGAATTCAGAAACATAAAGAAAGAGAAAAAAAAGAAGAAACAGACAAAATAAAATAGGAAAAAAAGGAATAAGATCGTTAAATAGAAAAGATAAAGGAGAAAATGAACATTGGAAAAACGAGAAAACTGAGAGGCATGGTGAATCGGACAAAGTAATGATGATTGAGAGAGAATGGGGAGATTGTAGAAAGAGGGAAAGGGTATGAGGAGCAAATGGGCGAATTGTAGAGAAGATAAACAATAGTGCTTAAGAATAGAGGAGAGATAAAATGAGGGATGAGAAAAGCAAAGTAAATGTGTTAGAGATGAAGAGAGAAAAGAATATTTGGGGAGGGAGGAATGGAAGAGGACAAAAGTAAATGGAGAGTGTGGAGAGAGTGTAATGAAGAAATCATGCCGAAAAAAAAAAAAAGAAAGAAGCAGCAAAAACGTAAAAGAAAGAAAAAAACAGAATAGTTTTAAAAGAAAGAAAGCAAGAAAAAAAAATGAATGAATGAAAGAAACAGAGAGAAAGGAAGGCGTAAAAGAAAGGAAAAACATAAATGAAACGAAGGAAGAACGTAAAAGAAAGTATAAGAAATGAAGATTAAACGAAAAAAGAAAGAAAGAATTGACACAAAAGAAAGAAAGAGCATAAAAAGGAAAGCATGAAAGAAAAAGAAAACAATGAGCTTAAATGAAAATGGGAAATACTGTAATAGAAAGAAAGAAAGAAAGAAAGAAAGAAAGAAAGAAAGAAATAAATGGAAATCGAAAAATATTACTGATAAGACGTAAATGCAGACCTTGAAATTTCTAGTCACGCTGGCACGAAACAACCATAAAAAGGACATAAAGGTCAAGTATTATTTCCCAGTATAAACAATGACTTCAGCTTGGCGGGTGTGTCTTTTTGAGGCCGTTCCGAATTGGCCAAAAGGAGTTCTGTATTTTTAAAACAATGGCCACCTGAGAAACGAACCACAAACCGTGAAACCCCAATTGAAAAAGCGATTGGAACGAAATGATGGAGACAGTGAGTATGGATAAAAGAAGATGCAAGAAAGAGAATTAGGAAGATAAAATGACTGACAAACAGATTGTCTTCTCTGATAGCGTTCGAGGAATTAATGCTCGGATTTGAATTGAAGCTTTCTATTAGTTTTTGCAGTTTTATTTCCTTTCACACTGCCCCTTTTTTCACATTTAGCCGTGTAATATCATCACCATTTTATTTTATTTTTTTATGTCATTTCTCTTTGTGTGATTTTTTCTTTCCTTTTTTGTCGTTCAATACTTGCTGCTGCTAGTGTCTGAAAGGTTTCAGCGTAAATATTGATAAAATACAATCTATATAAGAGTTCGTATGCCATACAGAATATACGTGTGTATACATACACGAGACTATGTATAAAAAAGATTTAAATATGTGCCACGTCCTGGTATGACGACAACTACATCCGAAAGCAAGGCTTCTGATCTTCTTTTTATGTGCCATGTCCTTTCAGGAAGTAGGCGATCATGGCTCTCCACTTCTTCCTCTATCCCTTTGCAGCTCTTAACACTTTCCTTCCCTCTGCTACCTCCCCAGACCACCTTCTGTCATCCACTTGCTTAAACTCGCTAGTTAAGTCACGCGTTGTTTTCCCTTGTCTCTCTTCCCCTCTATTCGACCTGTGAGTATCAGATTCTCCAGGCCCTCATTCCACATTATGTGTCGCAGGAAGTTCAGCTGCCTCTTCCTGATATTAAGTATAAGCCTCCTCTTTGTTTGCATCCTCTCTAAGACCCCCATCTTTGCTCACATGCTCGGTCCATGATATCCTTATCATCCTTCTGTAGAACCACATCTCCGTCGCCTCGAGTCTCTTCATCCTCATTGAGCAGATAGTCCAACATTCGCTTCCGTAAAGAAAAACAGATATCACGTAACAGCTCTGTATTCTTTTCTTTGTTACCAAAGAATTCCTACTGTCTCGCAATTCTCTGTCCAGCTTTTGAAATGTGACCTTGGCCATCCCAATACGTCTACGGATCTCAGTGTCGTACTTACCGTCCTCTGTCAAAACTCTTCCCAGATATTTAAACTTGTCTGCTTCATGCTCGTGTTCCCAACCTGCAAATCACATTTCGGGCTCATCTTTTTTACTGATGACCATACATTCTGTCTGGTTGTAGTTTATACTTAGTCTCTTCTTCACGCTCTCATGCGCTACCTTCTGTAGGAGGTTTTGTAATTTCTTTTCCATATCTGTTATCAGTACTGTATCAACTGCGTATCTTATACTGTTAAGACTTTGGCCGTCAATGCAAAATCCGGGTTGAGTTTCCAATTCTCTCAGAATTGCCTCACTGTATAGGTTGAACAGTTCGGGAGAGCAGGCGCATCCTTGCCTTACGCTCCTTTCTATTTTTGTATATTCGCTGAACTTGTCTATGCGCATGCATGCTGTTTGCTGCCAGTATAGGTTCTTGTTTATTCTGATATCTTTCCCGAATATATCAAAGTTGCTGAGCAGTTCCAGAATATCCTTGTGGCGTACGTTTCGAAACCTGAAACAACGTGGAACCACCTCATACTTCCCGGATCCACCCTAATCCGGGGTGGTAGCACCTGTTAGAGTCCCAGCTATAGGCAAGTAGTTTAATGAGAAAACTGGTGTCAATACACTAGGAAAATATAAAAACAATTTTTTATAGTAATAAAAATGTTGAAAAAATATATTATCAGCAATACATTTTAGAAAATAAAATATTACCAGCAATACATTTGACCTCGAGAAAAACCTGTTTACGTTAAGGAAATCTGATTTACAAATTGATTTCTCATAAGGAATAAATCTTCTATTCATACGGACCTATTCTAAAATCTTGTTGATATGAACCGAAATGTGTAACAAAATCCTTGCATCAAAACAGCCGGTGAGAGTTGTCTATGTTCGTTGTACTTTTTTATTAATAAATAGAATTGTTATGGCCCAAGTTCCTTGTACCACGTTGATCGTCCAAGGTTAGAACCAATGAAAGAATAACACGAATACAGGTATAGAATACAAAGATATATTACCACAGAAATATAATATTAGGTTGGTGCAAAAATAATGACGTAATAATGTCGTTTTTTGACTTTAAAAAATACGTCAAAAAACGACATTATTACGTCATTATTTTTTGCATCAACCTAATACAAAGAAGTAGAAGTATTAGTAATGAGTATCAGATTTGGTTAGAGGGAGCTATGTTGTCTCGACAATTATCACTATTCCAATGTCCTTACAATATGCTCTCAATTACCTCTCCTCGTCTTACAATATCCTCTTGAGAGGCGCAGTATTTATAATGTCAGGAATAGTTCATTTATTATTATGGGTAAGTTTCCATAACAAGAATAAAGCAGATTACAATAAAGAATAGTTAAGGAAGCAACTAATGGTGTTGGTAATATAATTCATTTCCTTATAAGGAAATATTCGATATTCATGGATCGAGCAGCATCCGCAACAGTCAATTGAAATTCATAAAAGTTTTGTATTAAAGCATTTTTCCACGAAAATAAGTTTTTTTAAATCCACTATTTCCAGTACTCATGGGATTTCGGGCCTTTTTTCGAAATAGATTAAAATGCAAACATCTTGCTTATATCAGGATTTTCTCTTCTAGTTACATATGCTATCCTTTTTAGTAGCTGCTGCTGTTGAAAGTCTACAAATGATGTGGTTTCTCTTACTTGGAAGAACTATGTGCTAGTTATTCTGTATTACCAATCCACGTAGTTCAAAGAAGTGTGAGCATCTCCAGACCCTACAAGTTTCCTTCTCTTGAAGCCATGAGGGGTGCTGAAATTTCAAGGAAATATCTAAACATCAGAACTTTTATTGTGTAAAAAAAAAAATACAAATACCTTTTTGTTAGCACTGAGAACTTTGCTCACAATCCGGGTTAAAAATAGCAAAAGCGAGAGGCTGACTCTTGCAATCATATCCCTTAAAATTATCATCTGGTAAAATATGAACTGTGCTAAAACTAAAAATAAAACAGAATCCAAGATTAAGACCCCTAAATGTACAATTACGTTACACGGGGGGGGGCGTAACAAACAAAAACCAGAAAAGAAATCAACAGCTTGCCTACAAAGTTCTTTTTTCCTCACCAACGTAATAGTGATCCTCAGGATTTTCTATTTTGGCCCATTCTGTATTCCCCCACTTTCTTGAGTTTATATGGTGAGTGCAAATTATGAGCACATTAGCTAACCTCATTGCAATATCTTCAGGTAGCCGAGGAGGTATTAAATGAACATTTATCTAATTTAATGAAGTTTCTCACCACTAATGGCTCCACGATTGTGATTAAGACAAGCATTTACTAACTCGAATCATGTTCTTAAACAGCCTTGTCAGACCAAGACTTGCTGGTGGGTGTCATACAGGACTCTTAACTCGTTCACAAATATCAAAACTCAGCTGCATACAAAAGCTTATTAAATCTATAGTTAAAAGTGGAGGTGTAGATCTTAGCGAGGACCACCTGTCTTTAAACATTGTGGTCTGGTGCAAACAAAGAATTGTTCCAAATAACTGAAACGACATCACTTGAGGACTTTCAGCAACAGCAACAACTTAAATGGATAACCCGTAACTCAGAGAGAAATGATGACATAATCGAGATTCAGATTGCTATAAGGTCATTTCTAAGTGGGTAACCGATATCTGCAGCTCTCAACATTGTGAGTATTATCTTAGCTATAATATATTTAGAACATTGAAAATTAAATTTCTTTCTGAAACATCTTGACTTGTTGAATTAAGCAGTCAACCGGAAAAAAAACATTTATATATATATATATATATGTGTGTGTGTGTGTGTGTGTGTGTGTGCGCGCGCGCACGCGCAGAGGAAAATGTACATATATGATCTTGTGGTTAGATCATTCGCTTTCCAACTATAGGTGTCGTTTTTGAATCTCATCATGGTCAGTACGTCAGGAAGGTGACTTGTTGATGTTATCAGTCTGGAAAGATAACGCCAACGTGCGGCAACAATGTCACACCTTGATCAAAGTCTTGTGAGTGAAACTGAGTGTTCAGAGATCATCGATGTCTGTGCTATAACGAAATCACATGTCATTGGAACTAAGGATTTGAACGAACTGTTTGGTTCTTAAAGTTGATCATTCATTCTCTCTCGCTCTCTCTCTCCCTCTGTGTGTGTGTGTGTGTGTGTGTGTGTGTGTGTGTGTGTGTGTGTGTGTGTGTGTGTGCGTGTGTGTTTGTAACTAAGGTCCGCTCATCGTAAACCACAGATGGGATCAGTGATTGCTGAACAAAGAGAATATATGCCTGAACAGGGGTCTGCAACAATGAAATGCTACCCGACCAAGTAGACGTCTGTGCTCGGGAAACATGTAACCAGGCATTACTATGCATTTATATATTTATTATTTTATACGTATCTGCATGCGCAGAAAGAAATACGCACATGTGTGTGGCGAATTAGTGTTTGCAGAAAGAAACATGTAACTATATCATATATAAATATATATATGTGAGTGTGTGTGTGTGGAGGTCGATGTGGGTATGCATAAATTCTGTATGTATATATATGTATATATATGTGTACGTGTGTGTGTCTGTGTTTTTCTTTGAGTGTGATTTTTTTGTGTTTGCGTACATGTGTGTATATATGTGTGTGTGTG
The DNA here is from genome assembly GCA_903632075.3 of Acanthosepion pharaonis. Taxonomy (NCBI): domain Eukaryota; kingdom Metazoa; phylum Mollusca; class Cephalopoda; order Sepiida; family Sepiidae; genus Acanthosepion; species Acanthosepion pharaonis. The sequence continues at coordinate 1,691,639 of CAHIKZ030004174.1, read as the reverse complement.
TGTGTTTTGGCATGTGTCTGTGCATGCACGCCCATTGAAAAACTAACATATAAAATTTTATGCGACCTTCCTTTATTTCTTGATTGTTTTGCTGATGAAAATAAACCATTTTTTCGGTATCAATTTCTTCTTTCTCGACATATGAATATTTGTTTCTCTCAAAAACACCTGCTTCTGTTTAAACCAAAAAATTATTTCTGTATTTTTAAATTCATTTTACTTTACTGTTTTTGCTTTGGTTAATATTCACCTGGTTACCATATTCCATTTGGTTTTGATTTTTTTTTCTTTTTTCGCCATGCACACTTATGTTTCTTTTCTATTCTTTTAAACTGACATTATTTTCTTGCTCATCGTTTTTCTCCCGCCATATTTCCTTCTTCCTTCCCGCCATATTTTTATCCCTTACTCACAAACGTTGTTGATATTTTCTAAATATCGCCTTGTCTACCACAAGGTCACATGTATGGAGCTTACACTAGATTTAATCTCATTGTAAAAAGGTATTAACATTTACTGAGTTTCACCTCGTTCCTTAAATAGCCATTAATAATATCCTTCGTGACAAGTTTGTTGACAGGACTCTTTACGCAAAAGAGACCAAAAATTGAGGTATATGTACAGTGTGCTCAAACCAAGAATAGCACGGATTTTTAGCGATACCTTTTATGAGCAATACACATTTTGGAGATAATGAGATTGTTCACAAAGAGAACACATCAAATGTGATAATGGGTATTACATAGGTATTAAGGTAATCTTTCATGGTTAAAAACCCCAAACGTTTTGAGAACATTATTAGTTTCTCAGGCAAAATTCTTTCTTTCCCATCACTTTCTCTCAAGCTTCGTCTTTCTTTCTTTTTATATTTGTCAAATTCATTCTCTATTTATTTCACTTTTTTAAATTCGTATATCTCCCTTGAACTGCCTTTCTCATTCATTATTTCTTCCTCTTCCTATTTCTTGAGCCCCTCCCGTCTCTCTGTTTTCTCTTTCATTAAACTCTTCAACATTCATATTGTTTTTTTCTGTTTATTCTGAGCTTAACTTTTTTATCTCTAAAGTTATGCGGCCATTTTCCTTCCATTGAATGTATTCTTCTTATTATCTTTGTTTTCCATTATTCACCATGTTTCCTTTTTTTATAATCTCGTTCTCTTTCAATCTCCAGTAATTCTTTTGGCTATTCTTGTTCCCAGCTTTATTTAAATTAACGCCTGTTTTCTGTTTTTTTTCTACTTCTCAATGTCACCTTTATTTTTTCCTCAAATTTTAGGATTTGTAAAATCTTAGAAATGTTCTTTTTTTTTATTAATCAGCTGTCTGTTGTTCTTTACCTTGAAAAAACTCGTTTTACGAATTATAAAACTGTTTACCCGCTATCGTCATCATCATCATAATCATACCTGTCATGATCTATCTTTTATTTATCGAAAACGTTTTCATGTAATCTGCTTCCTATCTTTTACTTCTTATGACCCTGGTTAACGTCACCTGATGTGTCCTCTTTACAGTAGAATTGTAATTTGGTGTTTTGCTTTTGTTCTTCTCTTTTAATCTACTTTATGTTATATCCAATCTACTTTGGAATTTAATTTTGATTTTTAAGCATCTTTACAAAACCTATTTTCATTGCTTCTTGCTTGTTTTCAATCATTTTTAATAATTTCTTGTAACATCTGCGTTTCAACGAATTGTAATTAACTACTTCCTTTACTTCTGTTTGTGCCAACTTTCATTAATAATATGAAATTGCAAGCAAAATTCCTTGGTTAACATTTCTTTTGTTCAAAAGTATGGACATTTTAAGATTTATAACAGCATGGGAATTATTATCAGAACCGTCTGTGTCCTTGGGATGTTTTCTTATTATCATCTCGATTATGTAATCGTTGCTCTAACGGAGACGTTTAATAGTTAGATGCTATTGTAAAAGGTGTCTTTTAATTAGTTTCCAGGTTTATTTCTTTCTTGTTATATTTATTTCCCTTTGTTACTTTGATTTGTTTGTTTAAATGTTTCTATTTATTTCCCTATCTATTCTTTTTACGGTTTTATTTAAATGTCAATCATTTTAATTATTTAATTTAATGTTACTGCTTATTTACTTCCCTCTCTTCTCTTTTTAGTTTTATTTTGTTTTTTTCAGTCTTTTTCAAAAATATGTTATCCATGATTTCTTTGTGCTGTGGGACATTTATAAATAAATTAAAAGAATAATGGTTTTAAAGTGTTTTTGTGACAATATTATTTTCACACTAAAATTATTTAATTTCTTATTGAAAGAACATTTCAGGTGTGGTTTATAAATAGACATTCAAAAGGAAATCACTGTTATGAAACATTATTTAATGTCTTTACTGCGCAGGTAGTGTAACGAATATCGTTGCGGAAAATAGAAATTTCCAGCCGAATTTCAACTTTCGCCTCTTGAGAAGCTGATTAGTTCATTTCTTACCAACGTCCATCTATCAGTTTAATAGAAAGGAAAATCTTACAGACTAGCCTTGGTTAGCAACTAGTCTAGGAAGAGAAAAAAACTGAATTCCAAGCCGTAAAGAAGGCGACAGGAAGCCACTGCCCTAACAATGAATATAGAATCAGTTTACTTTTAAGGATTAAGCAATAACATTTCTTGCATAATACACACGGAATAATTAAATGTTTTTATTTTATTTTATTTTTCGTACAATTCTATTTAAAGTACAGGATATAGGATGGCGTAACGTTCAGGAGCACGGAAAACATAACTGTCGAAATGAGTTTGAATTTCAGTTGAAACTTCAAAATCAAATTACTTACGGAAAGTTATGAAATCATTGCTCCAAGCACTGTAACCGATCGCTAGATATCTCGAGAAAATGCGTTGTTATGGACATGCCACGTTTCTTGTACATGAGAAGAGATAAAGAATAACTGACATAAACTACTATCCAATATTTATATTACCTGCCGAGGCAGTAACATGAAAAAGCGTTGTTACACTAATAGCCATATTTAAAATAAATGTTCAGAGATTCAATTTGTGATTAAATGGCGTGATTCATGTATTAAAGAAGTTCAGGTGTTTGATATGAAATGGCTTTAGAAATATCCGTTCGCGGAGATGAAGGTTCGACATTAAAATAGCTTAAAGGTCAATCAAAAATATCTGGAAGGATTTTGTAGCGTGTGTGTTACGTCACAGATGGAAACTGCTATTAATTTGAATTTATGAATGACTTATAGACAGAAAGAAGAAGAGACTAGATTCAGACATCTAAATAGTCGAATGGTCAACCACTACTCAAATATACAGTCCGAAAAAATATCAATCTTTAAGCTGGAAATTAACTGGGATATTATCCACGTTCTGGCAAATGATCTGAACGATTTAATGATCTTCATATATCCCCAGTAAGAAATAAACAGCTGTAAACCCTTCAAGCGACAGTTAGAAAATGCAATTAATTCGGCTTTTAGTTCCTCAGCTCTCATTTGTATCACTGTGTTTTTCATTAACACGCATCTACTTTACCTATTTTCATAATGTAATATAAATATAAAAGTGGGCATTGAGATCAACACCCAGCAGAGACAGTCTGAGTCATGCTTGAAGAAAAAACTTCAGGGCGGTTAAGCATGAAACAGACTGTCGCCGCTGATTCCGGACCTCAATGTCAACTTTTATATTTACATACGCTATATCCCTGATAATGATCACTTTAATCCATAAATATAGCATACCGTGAAATTAAATTTTTATCATATAATTTAATATATAATACAGAAAATAAAATCTGGACGAAATTTAATGTAAACATATTGTACAAATGCATATATATATATATATATATATATATATATATATATATAAAATTAATTGATTTAAAATATTTTTTTTCGCTACACAGTTCTAACCATGTTTCAAAAATGGACGCTGAAAGCTCCGAATTTAATTTTGTAATTAAATTAAAGACATTAGTTCCATTTCATCCTCAAGCGAATTTTAGAGTAACTTTTAAAATTACTGGGTTTTAAAGACACAGCAAAAATCATAATTCACGTTTCCAAGGATACAGAGAAATCCAAATCAACCAGACAAGGGGTGTTTGCGTGTTCATTATATCTGTATTTTGATGTATCAGTTATTAGTTACGTTTTGGTAGGGGTAGGAATGTATTTTTCAATGAATTCTGACATCCGTTAAATGCATTTTTTTTTAATTTTAACGGCAAAAATTCTTACGGCATTTTTTTCTATTTGTATATTTAAAGATTTTGGGGGATGTTTATGTTAGAATACGTTTTATTTAACTACGATTTGAAAAATATTTTCACTTTTAATTTTTAATATACTATATTTCTTTTAAGAACAAGTAAATGTATTAGAATCCCTTACAGTATGTAGAATTATTTTCACATCAAGTATAAGTATGTATATTATTAGGTAACATTTTTTTATTTAAATATTATTTAAGTAAAATTTATAACAATGACAATTTTTTTATATATATAAACCTAGTAATATATTGTTTCTCATGTAAGTACAAAGGACATGGGTCATTCAATGGCTTACATCTTCTAGCTTTTCATATTAATTTCATTTTACTGTAGGTGTTTTATTGAATTCTTTTTAGTGCTTGTAGTACTTAGAGGGAGGTCTTTAAGTTAGAATACGTTTTATTTAATTACAATTTTAAAAGATGTTTAGGTTAGAATTCGTTATATTTAACTACAATTATAAATACAACTTTAAAATATTTTCACTGTTAGTTTTATATATATATATATACATATATATATATATATATATATATATATATATATATATTCATACATGTTTCATTAAATAATATGAACAAGTGTTGTCTATTTATTTTATGTAAATTCTTTTCATAACGTCTGATAAGCAATAACATTATCATTAAACGAAGAAAGAAAAATCACAATATTGATCCATATTTTTTCATCCAATCTATGCTTTCGGCTTACATAAGCCATTATCAAAGATGTCAGTTACTGTACAACATATTAATCAATATACGAACAAGAAAGTGGTAATAGTCTGTGATTGTTTACATGGATTATTTCCAAGCAACGATAAACACGTGCATATAAGACGCTGGAAGCGAAAACGATCACAGACTATCATAATGTTATTAAGCTTATCTGACGTTATGAAAAGAATTTAAATAAAATAAACAGACAACACTTGTCTATATTATTGAATGAAACATGTATGAATGAAAAATGCTGCCTAAATACACACAATATATATATATATATATATATATATATATATATATATATATATATATATATATATATTCATTCTTGTTGGCCTCTGTCGGTCAGGGTTAACCATGGGTAGTATCCAAGTTGTCTACTTAGAGCATCGACGTCTGTGACTGTAGACGCCGATGTGAGAGTGACAATCTCTGTTGCAGAGGTCGCATGTGTTTTCTGTCTCTGGTCTGTTGGAGCTGTCACTTTGCTTTCTGCGGGTCCGCCTTTTCGTGGCGATTTGTGTCAGCTTCTCCTCCCCTGACTTGAGATGTGTGGTCAGGGCTTCTCTTCATTCGGATCGTATGGCTACCAGGCTCTCCCAGGTCTCTGTGTTGATGTCTACAGCTTTCATGTCCCGTCTCACTACATCACGGTACCGCAGCTATGGCCTCCCGGAGGATGTCCTTTCAGTGGCCAGCTCTCCATACAAGAGGTTTTTGGGGGATGCGACCGTCTGGCATGCGATGGATGTGGCCCAACCAACGGAGTGTTCGCCGTCTGAGCAGTGTGAACGTGCTGGGCAAACCTGTTTGAAACAGGACCTCATTGTTGGGCAGTTTCAAAAACTTGGAATGAGTTACTAAAGGGAAATAACTAAAACTGAAGAACGTGGGGCTAGAACAATCTACACCGGTGAAGGAAATAAAGGGTTCGTTTCGACATTACAACATATATCACCTGAAGAAGGCCGGGACGTACAACGGCCAAAACTTCGTGAATATGACAGTAAAGATGAGGACAATAGCCCGAAGAAGTAAATACTGTGAATAGTAACAATACTTCATATCAGAAATATAGACAGATATGGTGATTAAGTAAAAAAAAATTTAAGTTCATTAGTTATACAGATTTTTAGGTAATATAATGTATTTGTGTCTGTGTTTTTTTTTTTGTTTGTTTTTTTTTTTATATTTCCTTTTTCTTTTTTGGTTTTGTGAATTGTGAACGTTTTTCTTTTGTTATTGTATATAAAATAGCTTGGATAGTGAGTTTTACAGCTGTTTTCAGTGTGTTTCATTTTATCAGGTATATATTCGAGGCAGAAAATTCTAAGGGATCTTAAATAAGAAAAAAATATAATTAGTCCAGATTTTATCTTATTGTTGCGATGACAGTAAAATTTGTGAGGTTTTTCTTTGTCGATATACAGCAGTCGTTTAAATTTAAACTGGTATCAGTTCTGACTAACAGAATATCAAGTAAAGGTAAGACGTTATTTGTTTTCTTTTCATATGTGAATTCAATTGTCAGTTCGATTTTGTTTGGTTTATTTACGTGATCGAGTGATTTAGCATTCTGGGGCTATATTAGTTTGGAGTCTTCTGTAAAGTATTTAGCATGTTGGGATAAATTATTTTGAAAGAGGCTATATTCTATGAATTCTAAAATAAGGTATGCTAAAAGAAATGCTAATAGTAGAACGTCTAGGTCGGCCGAATATTTATTTTTAAAATAGTGCTATTGAATATCAGAAAACATTTATTTGTACAAAGTCGAAATATTTTATGACTTTTTAGATCGATAGAGATGTTTTTTTTATTTTTTGATGTAGTTTTTTTTTTAGAAAATATATTTTCAACTGGTATTTTAGTAGGTGAGGATTTAAAATATAAGCTATCTCTGAATTCACGTTTCATATTTATATTTTTCAATCTTTTGATGAGACCACTAGAACCTTAAGGTATGAATGATTGATTGTTTCTAAAATAGTGTTAAATTTGTTTCTTAGACTTCGGATAATTTGAGAGGGGTGTTACCAATACCAAAAAACAAGTGGTCACACTGGAATGTTAGGTTTATGTGCTTTTACTTAGCCACAGAGTCTACGTGTATTTGAAGAATATTCTTCTATTAATCATGTTTTGTCTTCATTTTGCGTAGTTTTTGGTTTGATAAGTTGAAAATTTGTTTCCTTATTGATTTTTTGTTGTTTATTTTTTTCCTAAATTTAGTATCGTTTAATAGACATCCTATTTTGGTCGTCTTAAGTACTAAAACCCATAAACATATCAACATCACCACATTTATCAATGAAGGTGATGGATAGATTATATGTTTGGATAATATTTTAGTAGATTCACGTGTCTCCTTCCCAGTGTTGCTTTATTTCCTGTTGTTATTAACGTGGCATTTATAATCGTTTGTATAAAGCTATTCTTAGTCAGTGTTATGATCTCTGAGATTTTTTTTATTATGGTGTCAATGGCATCATCCTTTATTTCGTCTGTTTATTTCAGTCCGAAATCTTTCGAGTTGAAAGTTTTAAACTTGTAAGATCGCTGACGAGATCTGTCTGTCCTGTATTTTCCCATATTATTTGGATGAAATCTGTTTATTTGCTCGACATTTCTTTTAGATGAGCTTCCGGATTTGAGAGAATATGTTCTTATTGTAATTTCAGTAGAATTCTTCTTCATTTTTGAAACCAATTAATTCATTGTGTCTGAAATCAAGGCAATCTTGAATCTATATTGAGAATATGTCTGTACGATCTTAGAATTTCGTGTGTACTTTTTCGGTATCACATTTTCAACGACAGAGTTGAATAAAACGCCGCCTGTTTCTATAAGGATGACCTGAAATAAAAATCATCTTATAGAATCTAATGAAATGTAATTTAGTTTTTTGTTCTTTGTTTTCGACATTTTGAATAAAATGGCAAGAGTATACCACAGAATGAAAAATATAAAAATAAATCAGTAAAAATACCAGTAATTTAAAATAGTTATTATCTAATTTCTATAACGATTCAGCTAAAGTAATAACAAAAAACGACTTAACGTCAATCCTATTTTGACACATGAGTGTAGAAATTGTTCGTGTGAAGTATAATTATTTCTAGTGATCCGATTCATCGGCAAAATCTGCCAAAGTAGGAGTTTTAAACTTATCTTGCACACACACGCATATATATATATATATATATATATATATATATATATATATATATATATATATATATATATATAACTAGCAGCATGGCCCAGCGTTGTCCGTGCTTGATTCAAAAATCGTACGACTCATACAGCAATCGCTTTCACTTGACTTAAAATATTTTTGTCCTTCCTTGCCTTTAAAGGAGTCCCCTTTGCCGTGCTGATGTTGCTACATGCCTTACTTCTTGCCTATATCACACTACGAATTTTTTCTAAGCTCTATACTAAACATTAAATCTGTTACGAAAAAAGAACTAAACAAAATGAACACAAAACGATCAGCTTTAAAAAAAGACTCGTCACTGGAAAAACCGAATGAAAAAAGAATGTTAACAACAAATACTTTTTCACACCCAACACCATTCTGCGGAATCAGAATGAACGTTGCGTTTAAGCAAGCAAATGGGTCAATTGGTGTAAAGTGCTATGGAGATTTAAATTTTTCCCTCTTGTGACGAATGCAGCTATCGATTTTTTGGCAAGCTAGCATGCTAGTTAACATTCGTGTCAGTCAGCTGTTGACTCTCACGCTGGCCAATAGAATCTTCCTGCCTATTCGTGGCAGCCAGCTATAGGCTCTCCCTCCGGCCAGTAGAAAATGGCCGCAAACTACATGAAAACTGCCGTAGAAGCATGAAAAAAATCGATTATTTCCACTATCGATGGGAGTTGGGAAATGCAAAGTCGGTCTTGGGCTTCCCGCTAACTTGGAGCATGTGCATGTAAATTTTGGTGCAAATCCGTCTAAAATTGCGGCCGTGCATTCGTTACACACAAACACACACCCACACCCACCCACACACACACACACACACACACACACACATCCTGCCTTTTCACACATGCATATATATACACATAATATATATATATATATATATATATATATATATATATATATATATATATATATATATATATATATATATATATATATATAGAAATTAAGGATGATTTTAGATAATTAAGTAATTCATCGAGTCTAGAGGAAACCTCAACAAAAGGCAGAAAGCACTGGACGGCCGTTTCGTCCCATATTTGGGACTCATCAGCACTGCACATCCACTACTGAGAATTGAAACCCGGACATTTACATAGCCAGGCAAACGTCATAACAACTGTACCCTCGGTGACGAAGAGGTAGCGAACTAGACTCGATATAAACTTTTTGAAGGGCCGAATACAGAGACATGGTGAACTACGTGCATACAAGTTCCCAAACGAACCTCCGCAGGTTATGAATTCAGTTTGTTCTTCTCCTAGACCAGTTGCCATCCAAGGCTATAGAACCCAGTCTGTCTTGTTATTTACACATATCTGGAGGAGAAGTGTATTAGCACGTAAGTGAATGTAAGGGATTCGATTGGAATTCGAACTCGGCTCTCCGATTCCCCAATTGGTGCCGTTATCCACTACACCACCGTGACTTTTTTGTCTCTCTCTCTCTCTCATTCTCTCTCTCACTCTCTCTCTAGATATATATATCATATATATATAATTTATATATATAAATTATTTATTTATGTATTTAATTATATATATATATATATATATATATATATAAATTATTTATTTCTGTATTTATATATATATATATATATATATATATATATATATATATATATATATGTATGTATGTATATATACTTTTATTTATATACATTTATCTCAGACGTGCCTGCAATCGACGTGTACAGTCTCCCTTTTGATATTCGTTTTGCGAAGCCAAAATTATGCCATATATATATATATATATATATATATATATATATATATATATAATTATTATATATATATATATTAATTATATATATATATATTAATTATATGTATATCCATATTATTTAGATATATATTATTTATATATACATATATATATATTGTTTATATATATACATTATTTATATATATTATTCATATATATATTAATATATATATATATATATATATATATATATATATATATATATATATATATATATATATATATATATATTATCATTATTATTATTATTATTATTGTATGTAAATGTTATTTAAATATATTCAGATATATTTATATATTTATAGGAAGGTAAACCCTTTGGTTTTCTTTTTAACCAGTCTAAAAGAAGGAAAACTCAGAATTCAAAACATTAGACAAAGCAGCCACTGCAAAATATTTTTCAAAACTTGGGGGCAATACGGAGATAAGAAAATGTAGATTCATATTCGCCTCCGTCCTGAAATGACATTTTATTAAAATATATTAATTGTTAATTTATTTAATAAATACATTTTACACTCGTTTTGTTTTTAATATGCATTATTTGTCTAGTAATTTAATAAAACCCACTGTTGCCGCGATATAAATTAGCAACCCCAAAAGCTGGAGATGGAATTTCAAGTGGGGTCCGTTTTGTGATGAAATTATTTCCCATACTATACGAGTGACATATTAGAGTAAAAATAATGAGTGAAGGAGAAGAAAATTGAAAGAAATTAGACTTTGTACTACCCGATAAAAAAGAAAAGAAAATTACTGGAAATTAAACCGACGGTAGACATACGAGAAATTACCTCCTTATATAGAGAGCAATGGGGTTCGTCGTGAAAACAATATCAGTAGCCATTGGATACATTGTGAGAATAACAACTGAAGTTGGGACGAGCTAGATGTAATAACCCGCCAAATATCACCTAAGCGGTAATCAATCAAAATCTCGTTTGATATAAAATAACGTATGAAGCGGTGTTGTCTTATTGAATTCCTTCACGAGGAAGAAATTGCACATGTTGACATTCATCGATGCTTGCTGAATGATTATGAAACTTTCCTGGATCATATTTAATATCTATGCTTAAATATACACAAAACAGTTTGTACTTGTAACCGTGTACAAATCAAACGGAAGTTTGAACTCTATCTACAGATGCTGGGTCGATAAGACTTATATTCCCAAGAAACAAGAAACTCTGCCTGAGGAAGATATTTTCTATCATATTCTAATAGAATACACAATATCTTGGTTATTCTTTAGGGGGTAAAAGTCGACATTATGCATTTGAAAATGACTATTTTTTATGTCAACTGTCGTATTTTTGACCATATACATTTTACAATCGTTCTCTTTTGTCTAATGCAGTTTAGCCTCTTGTAAAATACAGAATTTTTTACCTAATACAAGGCTCAAGAGCCACCCAAGTTAGAGAGTTATTGAATGAGGTTGTTGCAAGCGCATAAAGTGAGTACGTAAGAAGTATATATTATGAGGATATGTAGATAACAGTTGACCTTAAAGTTAAACCTGTTATGATCGTAGTGATCCGTAAACCATTCTTTGATAATTTGTTCCACAAAGTAGCCGTTCCCGAGAAGAAACTGTCTGAGGAGAACTCCCTTCTTACAAATGGAATATGGATAAAATGACGATGAGGTGACTCTGTGAAAATTATATGATTTGTCCTAGCTGTGAAGGTCTGAACTGGTGGAATGTTTCTCATCTGAACATCTACCATGTAAATAGCGATAGAGTATCCTGAGGTTCGTAACGTTTCGTTTGTGGGAAAAAAGTACTTAAGTTAGAAATGTAACTACTCAGCTATAAGATTAAACGAAATCAAGCGATATTACTTTACAAGCCAAAGACGAAGAAACGCTTATCTGGCTTTTGGTGGCTATGATGCCAAGTCCCTGGGGAGTTGATTCAATTTCCTCTGGAAACTGGCCAGATATTGTGCTTATACTTTTAACTCATTCAATAGGAGAAAGAGTGGGTCAGCATTAAGAGTCGTTTGACCCATGAGAAAACCTTTAAATATACAAATTATTAGAGTATAAATATATTATAAAATATAATAGAAATTAGTTTGATTCTCACTTTTCATGGAACTTTTTTTGTTTATAAATAAAAAATAATACAAACCTTTCTTTTTTAGCATGTCTGCGAACAAAGTATTTTTTGTGAACATATTTGCAGATAGGTTGTATATTATGGTAATCCACAATATTCTTACACACATGTAGACAAAGATGGTTCCTCATTTCAAAGAATGGCCATCTGCTTAAACCCGTCTGTGTTTCAACAGTATTCACAGAGCTAACTTTTGAATTAACGTACATAAATTGCTAAAGATGCTGGGAAAATGGTCGAGTCTTTCTACCATCCTATACCATTACAAGAGACAGATCAGGCCTAAAATGATGTACTGCTGCCATATATGAACAGGAACTGCCTCGTCTTCACGTTCCATTCTCGATAGATTTCAAAAGCGTCTTCGTGTCCTTGTGGTTGACAAATTATTGACACCCTACAACGCCTTCTCACAGAAGAAAGTCGTATGTGTCTCACTGCTCTGTCGTTATTTCTATGGAGAGTGCTCAAACGAAATGAATTCCATGGTTCAAACTTTTACGTCTAAGAACCACTATACTACTGACATTGTAGAGAACCATATTCTTTCCCTTCCTATTCCATTTGCGAGATGTAAGTTCCACTTGGGCAGCTTCTTCCAGCGAACCGCTGCTCTGTGGAACCGAATCCATGGCGGTGTTTTCCCGATCACTACTATCTTAACCTGTTCAAGTCTCGGAATTCTCGTTATATTCTCCACATATCCACATAAACTGTGCTGCTTACTCTGTAAACCTCTGTCTTGAGTGGCTCCCAGACTTGTATAGAGTTAACATCACTCTAGAAACAAATATGGCGAATAATCGCCTTGCTTGGGTGGGGGTGAAACGATTATATATATATATATATATATATATATATATATATATATATATATATATATATATATATATCGCCACCAGCATCGCATTTTCTAAATTGTTTGCCAACTACAGATTTAACCCATAGTTTAGTTATTTAATGTTATTTGTGCGATTAATTCTAATTTTCCAATTTACGTAAATTGTTTGATCCAACACACAGCGTTCAAACAAGTTATTTAACCCATAGTTGGAGCCGGGAATAGTTAATTAATGTTATTTGTAATATTGCCAAGTTATCATACAACTAAGAAGTTTTGCTTTAAAAAAAACACCTGTTATTTTAGGATAAACTTTTATTTATATCATAAATATACTGTGTTTAATGATTAAACTCGAATAGATTACGTAAATAAAAATATGTCAGCTCTACATAATCATTATTATGGGTCGTGAGAATTATATAAACTCAAACAAAGAAATCGGATTTCTAACACCGTTTATTAAATGGAGATCGAAAACAATCAGGAAAATGTTACACAACACTGGTTCCCGTGCGACATTCGTTGATTTTAGTCATTACAGATGGATTCAAATGAACAATGGCTCAGAATTTTTAATCTTTTTATATTACAAAAACAAGATTAGCGAAATGTATATCAAAAAATATTTTTGTTGATCAGATGTAAAATTGCTTTTATATAAATAATTCCTCTCCTTGTGTCACACCTAAGAGGTTGATAGATAACCTACAGTTGAATTCATTGGAATTAACTTGATTCACTTATAGCAGTTGACAACTGTAAAATCTTATATGTGTTGTTCTTGTTCTATATTATCTTCGTGTGATTATTCTATTCAATAACCTTCCCTGGGTGATAGGAATCAATCTCCCTCAAGCTACAGGATAATTATTAAGACCTATATGATTAAATCATTATTATCTCCAAAACATTCTTGCAATCTAAAAATATTTTCTGGCTTTAAATAACCTGCCAAAGGGTTAATAAGCCGTAGAATTCGAGTCGCTCAATCAAAAAAGCAATAATAATGAAAAGACGAATTTTAATAACGTCATAAAATAGATTTGAGAAAAGTTTAAATAAATATTTATAAGAAGCAAGAAATGTGAATTGACCAGAAAGAAAATATTTGAAAAAGCTGGTGTTGCTAATGTTAACTGAGGGAAAAGATGCAGAATTCGTTTACCAGACAACCATGCAACCATGATTACTGGTTAAGTAACGCCGTACCTTGTCAGTAATTCGATCATAGACCGCTTCGGAATAAAATAGATAATGGCTAAGTATTGGATTCGTTTTATTCACTTACGCGCCAATATCCCCGAGAAAGGTATGAATGCTTCTTCAACCTCCATCTCTATATTAATTATCAAATCTTGTATCATCAAACCATTATTACCCCCCCTCCCACAAGAAAGAAACATTCTCACAATCTCTTTAAATAACCTGCAAAGGTTGCTAAGTCGTAAAAGATGAATCAATCTTTGCTCCTAAAAATCAAATGTTGTTTGATAAGATTTGGGAAATTTGGTCAGGGGCGAAAACTTTTCAGCCTGTTCTCTTATACATAGACACACATACACGCATACTCACGCAAACAAACATACACACAAACATATATATATATATATATATATATATATATATATATATATATATATATATATATATGCATTACTGTCTGTACAAGTGAATATATATAGATTTATGCTCGTGGAGTTAAACAGATGTACGTATTCTCACATCTCGTAATTCATGATCACAAAAGCCCATAAAACTGTTGTTATTCCACCGGAGAGTTTGTTCTTCAGCTATTAGTTCTTTATTTTGTACGGCCACCTACTTAAAAGCGCTAAGCTAAGCACCGGCTTTCCATTGTGAATCGAAGGGTAAGGGGAAAGCGTTGTGGGCAGGCAATCGCCAGTGTGAAACACCCGACAAGCACAAACGGCACTTAGGAGCGAATAATACCATTCCGGTCAGACTTTTGATGATTCCGATACGATGTCAGCTGCATTCAGTTTATTGAAAGTGAGACAGCATAGAAATCACTTTATCGTGTCGATCACTTTACGGCGGGGAGTTTTTAGAGGCACACACGTAATACGACGTGATACTCAGAACTACTGATGGATAGAAATGATAGGTGAAAAGATAAGCGGGTAGGTAACTGTAGCAATTACAAAACTAACTAAACGCACGTACACACACACATACATATATATATATATATATATATATATATATATATATATATATATATATATATATATATATATATATACACTAAATTTTATTTTTATTCCCGGAGTTGTTTTCTGTTTGAATTTGTAGGTCTGATGAATTGGATCGTATTTACGATTCCAATGGAATAAATTATGACCATGGAATATTAGTGTTTAAGCCTTTTTATCATATATATATATATATATGTGTGTGTGTGTGTGTGTGTGTGTGTGTGTGTGTGTGTGTGTGCATAAATAATTTTACTTAAATAGAACCGATAACATTTGTCTGTTTAAAATTTTATTGTGTTTTTATAAATTTCGAAAAAGGTGTTCGAATAAACTGTCCGAAGTTCATGTATGCACCGTCCAAGAAAACCTAATAGGAAAATTGCAGAAATCAGTATATCTTTAAACGGGCATTGTCGGCACTATTTAATCAACCTTGCTTAGATGAACTGTTGAGGCTAAATATTACTTATAACTTACTCTTTCTTTATGAGATGCTTCATTGTGGTTTATTCATATTATATGGGATAAATACTAAACATAACAGTATGGTTCATAGATGCTCGTGATTTTTTCTAGTAATATTCAATTTGTACAAAGCCCAAGAGCCATTTAAAGAAGAGGCTTACAGAGAAGCACAGTTTATAGTATGGTTGGGGAAGATAACGGTTATCCTTACATTGTAGTGAACAGCGAAGAATCCTCTTGACTCTCAGTTTCACAAAGTAAGAAGAGGCTGTTCGAGTGGAATTTACATATCACCGATGAAATTCGAAGGGGGTGAGAGTATTTGACGACTACGTGCCTAGCATGGCGGGTCTAAGCCACAAAAATGAAAACTGGTAAGACTAAGGAGTGTAGTTTATCTGATTCCTCTCTATGGAAAGAGACTTGCGACGTTTTGTTGAAGGTGAATGGGTTGTAAGGTGCAAAACAATTCATCATCTATAATATCGGTTATCCTGCATCTTTGTTCATAGATCGTATGTACGAATCCCACTTCAGTTCTGGGTTGAGTATAAATCTCATTAGGCGCTCAAGGTATGTGGCCTCCCAGTGGGAACACCTATTCATTGTTGGAAGTTCATTGTGGTTTATTTACATTATATGGGGTAACTGATTGACTCATTGAGTTATAAAAGCTATATCAGAAGACAATGTCCAGTCTTCTAGAGTTTTGAAGGTACCGGGTGTAACAGCAAAATTGTTATAGTCACTTTAGACTGATGAAGACCTAAAAAACGATAAACGCCACACGGAATTTTTTTCTACTTTGTCATAGTTTATTTCCCCTAAAATTGTTCTTCATTTATAAAATGTTATATATGTTTTTCCCCAAAAATGTAAACAATACAGATTTCTGTCTGAATTTCTGGATGAAATGGTATCATTATTTACTATAAGAATAATTTCTTTATCTTTGTTGTTACTCTAACAGCATTCTGACCATTATGCACTCTTTTCCAGATGTCTATCGATCCGAAAAACGTTCAACGAATTTCGAACTAAACCCTCTATTCAATCTACGAGACTAGATTTGTGTCATAACAACTGCCCATTTCTAGTGATATTTTATCTTTGTTAATTGACCTTTTTAGTACTGCTTTATTATTTAGTCATGTTACCACTGTGTCTGTGTATACCCGTATTACCCGATCAAGGAATTGGCCTCTTTATTAAGATGACACCAAAATCAATAAATAACGCTTTATTGCTATTGGTCACATGGGACAGTTAACTGAGGAGTAACCGGATCGACTGATACATGAAGAAGGTCGGAAGACACTGGTAAGAAGGTTAGTTCACTGTGTCATTTCAGACAATTTTTCTCGCCATAATCCATCTTGCACATTCATTAATCTGTCACTCGTCCTCGCATTAAATATGGCTGCCATATGTTATGGTGTTGCGGCTATATATCTTGAGATACTTGACAAAATCCAAAGAAGGCTCTAAAATTTTTGCGATCCTGACCTGGCAGTCGAGATTCCCAACCTCTCTAATTTGTTTCTTGGCCCCCTTTTTCATCTCGACTGGGTTAGAATTTTTCTTTCCCCGTGGCCTTATCTATTTTATCCTTCCCTGTCTCGTAGCCTCTTAATTTTGTCTAAAGACAGAATACAGAGGCCTATCTTACTTCCTTTAAGGGTTTGACGGGTCCAACTAACATCCTTATTTTGTGCATTTGTTTTGATATTTTAGTTTTTTTAGGGTGGGAGGCATCCCCTCTACCCTCATAGCGTATCATTTATAGACTTTTATATATAGAATTTTATGTTCATTAAATTTTTATCATGGGGTGATTTTAGTAGGTTCCCTGGAGTATACGGTATTGCGGTATATGGAGGATTCATTGATATTAGATGAGTTCTTGTGGTGAATGTGCAAATTGTAACGAGTGACTGGGTCGTGAATCCGATTAGCTAGGTATAAAATAGTAAGCGACGACCAGCCTCAACTCATTACCCCCTTTAGGACTTAGTTTTTTATATGCAATATATGCTGGTGACGTGTGCGGAAATTCAAGAACGGTGGATTGAAAAAGTAGTATTTAATCTTGCACGAGCCACTTCAGAGGAACACAAACTCATTTGCGCTACGATCATAGTCAGACTGGACAGTGAATTGAGGACTAACCAGATTGATTAACACATGAAGAAGCTTGGAAGACACTTCTAAGAAGGTTAGTTCCCTGTGACGTTTCAGACAATTTTTTTCGACATAATCCACTCTGAACATTTATTTGTCATTCGACCGCGCATTGAAGATGGCTGCCATCTTGTATGATGCACCTGCTATATAACTCAAGATTCTCGACAAAATCCAAAGAAGGGTTTTAAAATCTTATCGATCCTGACCTGGTAGTCACTTTCCCACCATTGAGAGATGACTTCCCTCTGCCTTTTCTAGAAATGTTTTCATGGCAATTGTTCTAATGAGTTCTCCTACCTCGACCGAATGGATTTATGCGTACTACTAGATTGAAAACTAGGACTCATCCTTTTACTGTTTCGATACTTAAATGTAACCGTAAATTCTATTATAATAGTTTTTGTTCTCCCACTTCTCAGCTGTTGAACTCTCTTCCAATTTCTTGCTTTCCTACCGCAGACCATCTTCCAAAATTTAATTCAACGTCAATCGCTATCTTCTGTCTTCCTGAATCCTGTTCTTATATTGATCTTTCTCTTCAGTCAACGCTTCTCATTCTCTCCCACTCCCAATAACCCCTAACATTAACATTATCGGTTGGCCTAGGCGGATGATTAAAGAAAATGACATAATGACCGAATTGCTGTGATAGAACCAATAAAGTTGAGAATATTAGTTCGACTGTAAATAATAGCATAGATATTTTATGAAAAGAAGACTGAATAAGATATTTTTGTAGCATAATTTCCATCTGTTCAGGAATACTCATTTAGGATAACATTCACCAAGAATGACATGCAATGGTTTGCGTCAACCATTGCTCCATACCAGGTGTTCTACGTAGGCTAACAATTGATTTGACCTGCTTAAAATACTTTTTTCATTAATTATTTATATAACTATCTCAAGTCAAATAAAAGCAGCGAAATTCTGTTTATTCCTTTTGTGCATAAACTAAAATTAGTACGACTTAATATCTGAAAATCGACTGCGTGAGGAATGAGAAATATGTAATAATAAACAATGTCTCTTTTTATGAGAATCCCTGACAATTACTTTGTGTAATGATTTACCACTGGTGAAATAAAACCAAAGAGAAAGTCAAGAATTTCAAAAATGTTTGTGCGAAATGTTTACAAGTATGTGATAATAAAAAAGCCATTCTTATCCGTGTATTTTTAATCATTTCACTCCTTGGCTTGACGATAAAGCTGCCGGGACACATGGCACAGTAGATAACGTCGTAAATTAGATCCAGTAACAGGACCCGAAGAGTGTGAGTTCAATACCCGATTAAGGCAGTGAAGAACTTGGAGAGGGGAATTAACAGGAGACAACTGAAACTGACATCCATTAAAACATGGCACGTGGAACTAGAACAGTCTACCCCAGTGAGCGAAATAAAGAGCTTAGTTCGACATTCCAACCATCTGAAGAAGGCCAGAGCGTACAACGGCCAAAACGTTGTAAGAAATATGGCGACAAAGATGAGGACAATAGTCCGAATAATGTAAATAATGTACATAATACTTCATCTCAGAAATATAGGCATATGTTTCTGTACTGAACACGAGAAACAAGCAGACAAAACATCGATCACTATACCGTATTTAATCCTATCGAACCTTATTGTATTATCTATTAATATATCTGAACTGAGAATGCATAGCATTAAGCAAATATGTCTTGGTAAAGACATGACCACGCTTCTCCGTGGTACTCCAATATTTTGCTTGATTTATGGACAAAGTTTGTTTTACATATGTATTTTTATTTTTAATACTTCTTTCTTCTTTTATGCATCATGTTTCTTCGAGACGTGGGCGATTATGGCTCTCTATAACCTCCTATCTTTTGTAACTCTATGCAATGCTTGTCCTCTTAATATCTCTCCCAGTACCTGTTCCGCCATTTATTTACAAATGCTATTTATGCAGACATTAACAAAAAAAATGAACTCCAACATATTTGATTGTAATAACATTGTAAAATAGTTATACGTGTATCGATATGGAATGAAATGCTAAAACCTAAAATTTTATTGGTAACAAAATATGGGCAAATATCGGCTGATATAAATTCATATTTTTGGTGTCAAACTTTGACATTTGTAGATTTATGTTTTACAAATAGAAGGTTTTTCGGAGTTGACATAATGCTTATTTCGCTTGGCAGTCACGACCCGTCCAGATATGGTTGTTTACGATCAGTTCGCAAAATACTTATGTGATCGGCATGACATCAATTATGTATTCACTTCAAAGAGAAGGCAGTGAATTGGGAAAAATACTCTTCTATAATTACCTGGAAACTATTATGCCCATTGACAACCTTGATACGATCCACCGGCATTATAAGCTATGTTCAAACGTAATTAAAACCCTCAAAATTTGTCTGCTTCTTTTCACGGCAAGAAGTTTCTCCCCATATGTTAGACTGGAGCCTTATCAGCTTCTTACCCTCATTTCACCTTGTTCTGTACTAAATTATAAGTAGAAAATAATTACAGATTCAATGGATAAATTAGTAAATCATTTAATTATTCTTTATACCTTGCAATATCTGTCTCCAGCAAGTACGTCGATCAATTGACAGTAAAAGTATTGCTTTCTTGATAGTAATGAAGGGAGATATAGATGTTCATCTCAAAACTAAAACCTAACATCATCACAAAAGAAAATAATATTCATCCCCTTCCTCTAAATTGAATTTATTTAAGTTTTTTTTTTCTTTCTTCAGTTTGACACTGCTTCTGTTAATCTTGACCATACTTTTCCTGTCTTATGTTTAAGGTGCTTACATTTATTAATTTCCGAAACTGAAATCATCAGTTTCTTTGTCGACTGTTTGATTTGTTAGTAACATAATTTACTTTTGCTTTTTTTTTTCGAGCAAGAAGAGTGAGAATCCAATCTCCTGATAAACTATTTTCAGCCAATCCGTTTTTAGTCACCCGATAAAGACAAGAAAATATTAAGCAGAGACACCGCAATCGACGCTATCTTCGTTGTCTGCACTGGCGTCTGCGTTCACTACATCAGCGAACGAGCACAACAACGCTAACGTTCAATTATCGTATGTTGTCAATGGCGGACAGTAATATTAATTGAGTTTGCGTGCACACTTTTCGGCGGCAAAGGCTGACTACAAGAACAAGAGAAGAAGAAATAATCCATAAAGTTGTCTCCTCTAAAATAAGCTTTAATTCTGTCATCTCTCTCTCTCTCTCTCTCTCTCTCTCTCTCTCTCTCTCTCTCTGTATATATTTCTCGCACTCTTTATCACTTTTATCTCTCTCCCTCTTTCTCTTCTTTCCCTCTCTCTTTCTCTATTTATCTCTCTCTCGGTCTCTCTCTTTCTCTCTATTTCCGTGTCTTTATTTTTCTCTCTCTCTCTCTCGATCTCTATCGATTTCTCCCTTCCTATCAACAACACGTCAGTCATATTTAATTTTGTTTCTTTAAACCGAGATGGCATTACTCACGCTCAACTATTGGAGAATTGATAGTGAATCTTTCATTTTATAGTTCGTCTTTACTTTTTAAGACAAAGAGTTACTCAGTTCTTTTCTCTCGTCACTATTAAAAATAAAAGTACACATATTTTTCTCCGTGTGTGTTTGTTTTGTGTGTGTGTCTGTGTGTGTGTGTGTGTGTGTGTGTGTGTGTGTGTGTGTGTGTGTGTGTGTGTGCGCTTGTAAAATTATATATGAGATATATATACAATAACCCCTTTCTCAAAGATGGAACGTTACTAGCCAATCGTTGGCCTACTGTTATTTTCATGGAGGATGTTATACATTTTCTGGCATAACTATTCCAGATTTTCACACCTAGGACGTCACATCACGTATACTGAGGCGACTCATCCTCCTATCAAATTGCAATATGAAACGGACTCCCTAGGGGATACTTGCCGGATCACTGCAATCTTAACTTCTTCAAGTCGAGGATCAACCGTTACCTCTCCTACACGCACTTCCTATGGGCCCTCACAATATCCCCAGTCAGTAACACTCTCCCTTGAGTAGCACTTTGGCTTATATTGGGTAAAAAATTGTAATAATAAAAAACAGGTAAAATATGATGTAGCGTAGTAATTATCTGCGTAGAAAATGGCGAGACTCCATTGCAAATTCCCTTGTAAAAATATTAATCCATCTTTTCTCAGCACAGCTAGGATTGCTAGCTTTTGCTGGCAACCAAAAGGACAAATCTGAATTTAAGTCTTGTGGAGTTTAGGATCGCAATTTGACCATGGAAAAAAATCGTACTATCTATATAAACTACACCTCGCATGGCGTTAGCTTGATGACGTTGGGGCCCTTAGTCGATAAGAGAATCTACAGGTTTAATGTAAATACACATATGTACAATATCTATTTTCCCGCAAATTTTTCCCGACCTCAAATAACATGACATCGTAATCCATTTCAATCGCTTATCGTTTCCAAGTCGCCTACACGACCATAAATTTTCGAAATCACTATATTATAATGATTTATTTATTAGAAAATTGGAATTTTATGTTTTCTTCAATAATAGTCTTTAAAAATTCCTCTTTTATCATTTCAGTTCTCGAATGATAAATTGTGATAAAAATCCTCTCAGACATTTTGATTTCTCTCCGAATTTCTGGGATGAGGAATTATCATTATTTACATTCAAACTAGCATCCTCATTTTTGCTGTTATTATCAAAACGTTTCAGTCGTTGTGTACTCCGGCCTTCTTCGTGTGGCTATGCAACGTGAAAAGTAGCTTTCTATTAGATCAAAGCTTTAGTTCGTGGATTTGGTAGCATAGTAATTGAGTGTTCAATCCCTGGGCCGGGCTGATAAGACTTAGATTCAATAGAAAAAGGGGGAGTAATAACAGAGTAATAAAAGGAAGAAAACGATGAGACGCCTATAGAACAATCTACCCTCATAGATTAAATAAATGGTTCACTCCGAATATCTTTGAAGGTTACCCGGATCGACATCCACTCGAAGAAGTCTTGAGAGCACAAAGGTCAAAATTTATTTTCTTTTTATGTGCCGTGTCCCTTCAGGACGTAGGCGACCATGGCTTTGCACTTCCTCCTATCCCTTGTAGATTCTGTCCCTTTACTACTTCCCCCAGTCCGTGTTCTGTCATCCACTTGCTTAAGACTGTTAGGTATGTCATGCGTTGCTTTCACTTGTCCTTCTTTCCTTCTGTTCGACCTGTGAGTATCAGATTCTCTAAGCCCTCCTTTCTCATTATGTGTCCCAGAAATTTCAGCTGCCTTTCATGGTGTTAAGTATAAGCTTCCTCCTTGTTTGCATCCTCTCCAAAACATCAACGTTGGTCACATGCTCGGTCCATGGCATCCGTAGCATCCTTCTGTAGAACCATACTTCCGTTGCCTCGAGTCTCTTCTTCATCTTTGAGGAGACCGTCCAACATTCGCTACCGTAAAGGAGAACAGATATCACGTAGCAGCTCAGTATCCTTTCCTTTGTTACCAAAGAAACCCTCCTGTCTTGTAATTCTTTGCCTGAATTTTGGAATGTGTGTTTGGCATTCCCAATACGTCTCCGGATCTCAGCGTCGCACTTACCGTCCTCTGCTAAAACACTACCCAGATATTTAAATTTCTGCACCCGCTTGATTTTAGTGTCCCGAACCTGTAAATCGCATTTCAGGCTCATCCTTTTACTGATGACCATGCAATAGTTAATAACGGCCAAAATACTGTGATAAAACAACAAAAATGAGGACATTAGTTCAAATGTAAATAAAGATAGTTTGATAATGTGTCCATTTCAACGCAATAATTAAGGAACACAAAGTAATGATCAAATCAACTATCATTTTCAAGATTAGCTTGCTGACTATGCTTTTATTTTTTAAAGCAAGTGTGCATATTTTTTTTCAAATGCTGTTATTAATTATACTATACAATTATTCTCTAAACTGCTTCCCTTCAGAACGTGTGATCATGGCTCTCCCTATTCTCTTCTCCCTTGTACTCCTTAGAAATATTTATTCTTTTGCCTCTACGAAATCACTTCACACAGGATCGCTACGTATGTGGCCCGCAGTTTTACCCAGTCCTTTTGCTTTTCATTTGTCTTGTGAGTATCAAATTCTCCAAGCCGGTCTTTCTTATTATATGTTCAATAGATATCAGCTGCCTGTTCCTATTTCCGAGTATAACTATCCTTTTGCCTCCATTTTCCTTAAGACATTTTCCTTGCTTTTGCGTCTGTGTATGATATTCTCAGCATCCTTCTGTAGAACCCCTTTTTTGTTGCATCCAATTGTCACTTTATCGTTGAGAAAGCTATCTAGAATTTAGTACCATACAAGAGGATATGGTGATATTGTTAAGTAAAAAGTACATTTACAAATCAAAAATTGAAAAGCTCATGAAAGTCGTTTTTACTCAAATATTTAGCAAAAGATTTTAGTGTATAGACATTCCCAATTTCAAACTATGGTAAGCCATAAATGATATTATCCTTTAAAATGTGATGTGATTTAAGAGACCTTTGACGTTCTGCAATTCTTTCAATTTCGTTATTCAGTTTCGTTTCAGCATTAACGTCTTTGCAAATCGTCCCTTCAAAATTTCAAAGTAACTTTTACTTTTTTTAATTGCTATTTCACAAAATATTTTTATTACTATTTCACTTATTTTTTAATTGCTTTTTCATCTGAATATTTTTATGTATTTTTTTTAGTTTGGGTCATATTTCAATTTAGTAATTTTTTGCTTAAGCTAATAAATTTAATGACCTAAAGATTAAACTCAAATTTCATAAAGCATCTTGAAACATGGCTAAAATTCAATAAAATATTAAATGTTTGCTGAAAATATGCTAATTTGTGAATATTACTAGGTAGTTAAAAACGAAAAAAAATGCGTTCACTTAGATTTCATAAATTTATGTCAATTCTGGTTATCCATACTAGCTGTCATCAACTCGGAACTTATCGATACGTCAATAGCTATCAAAAAAAAAACAGGATGCATCGTTAAGAAATGCTTATGTATTACTTTTTATGCTTTAATAAGTAATATTTATTTCAAATCAGATTAATTTGACTTTATATTTGCTAATTTTACTCAAATAACGTGTCACAAATATATATTTATTTTTGGAAGATTTTTTTAAACCGATAATATTGTTTTGTTTACAAATTTCTTAAAATTAAGAAAATGGCCGCTTTTAAGAAAATTTTCTGAAATGGTTCAAAAAGTTGAGATTCCAATCTATATAAATTCTATTTGAAATACACCAGAATATTTTACTTACTGAAAATCTAAATTTAATCATTTACCTTTCAATTAAAACTGAAATGTAATCTTCAAGAATGATTTTTTTCTTTAAAAATTCATTTTAAAACTTAGGTATCGAAAACTCAGTGCTTGTACCTGCTATAATAATAACAACATATATTTATAAATATATATCTATTGGTTATGAGCAGGAAAAGTGTGCATTGGGCATGCTGATTTCAAATTCCTGCCAAGACTATTTTGTTTCCTGGAAATTTATGGATCTGTCTCTCTTCCCTCCAGCTAGGGGTTAATATCAAGGGAATCTAGACTCCCTGATATTGATGAAAAACCTGATAGGAATAAGACTAGCATTCCATGCAGTAAAAACCTACTTAAGACAGAAACCATAATAACAATGCCTGGATTGGTGAAACTATGGGACTATGCTCGATAGAACAATCTACACGACTTAAATAAATACATAATAAATACATAATTAATATCTGATGTTTATGAAACATATAATTTATAACTTTGTTAAATCTCTAATTTATACCGGATTTTTTTATTCTAAATTATATAATTATTATTATGTTGAGCATTAATGCGTCGATATTCAGTAAATAAGCAGATGATATCAACGAATGTTGAAGTCTTTTTTGAAAAGAGATAAGTAACTTTTTGTGAGTTTCTCTAGAACGTATCT
Source organism: Acanthosepion pharaonis (assembly GCA_903632075.3). Lineage (NCBI taxonomy): Eukaryota > Metazoa > Mollusca > Cephalopoda > Sepiida > Sepiidae > Acanthosepion > Acanthosepion pharaonis. The sequence goes on along the minus strand of CAHIKZ030004174.1, from coordinate 1,665,876 downwards.
TGCAACGTGCTATTCGATTGCACAAAGCATTGATGGTTTTATAAGATGTAATTAATTAAAAGGTAATTCTACATTACTGACATCAAGTAACTTCCTTCGGTTAATCGAAAATTACAAACAGATTCAAATATCTCAATAAGTCTAAAATTAGCAGACGACCGTACAAATATACATCGAAATAGATATTTACTCGGACAACAGAAAAGAAATATTTTTAAAATGTAATAGTTGTAACATATACAATTCTTGAATTAAAGTTTACATTAAAAGTTATTTGCTTTAGGGGAATTTTTTGCGATAACATTCCTTTTATTTGGTACAGTTCTTTCGGATTCTATAACGTCAGTCGATGAGGTTTGAAGATGGGTGCGGTTCTGTAAAACCCGCAGACTTCCTTCGCTCGAAGTTATTTTAACCATTGATTTGAGAAAATGATTCTATGCGGGGGAAAGTTTAATTTGACATGGTTTGCTTTGTTTTACGGCATATCAAACTCAATGAGTTATTTAATGCCGACAAGATTTTTATTGCTGGCAATAACTTTTTTTTTTCAAAAATGTATTGCTGGTAATATTTTCAGCGTTATTTGACCGTAGAATGGCTTAAACTAAATGTGTCTACGTTTAATACGCATACGATAAACAGCTAACAGTTTATATATATATATATATATATATATATATATATATATATATATATATATATATATATATATATAGTTTACTTATCGAGCACTATTTTTTTTTTAAAAATAATTAAAAAAATACTAAAGAACTTTGAATTATTTACCTAACGAGTTCTTTCCTATTTACTATATATTTTACACACACACACACACACACACACATATATATATATATATATATATATATATATATATATATATATATATATATATATATATATATGTAAATGGCGTCTTCTTTGTGTTTCAGCTCAGAACTTGGCAATGTATAATAAATATTTACAACGTAGCACTTTGTCTGGCACAAGGCCAAATGAAAAATTTGGGTTTAGAAAAATATATTATGCCATTATTCATGAAGGAAGGGCTAGCTTTTTGCAAGTCAAAGATAAAAATCCTGGTGTTTACTCGAACTTGGACACAGACCAGGGAAAATAGGAAAGCAATTCAACAAGAAGGCCAACCTTAAAACACATAAAATATTATACAGGAATCAGAAGACACATCTTAATAGCAAAAGATGCTCGCCAGAAAGTAAGCAAAATATTAAACGATAGGAAAATGTCTCTAGAAACAAAAAAATAATTTCTTTGTGATAACTTATCTTTTATATGACGGTGAATACTGGACAGCTTCCTCAAAGATGAAGAGGGAGAAAAAAACAGATGCGGTTCTACCGACATATGCTAAGAATATTATGGACTGAACATGTGAGCTATATTTATCGACTGACTGTGTTGTTTTTTAAGCTTTATCAACCTTTTGTCCGTCAGTTATATGCCATGCGTGATACACGCTTAGGTGATCATTTATCTTTCGATACATGACTGACAAGGCAGATTTTTCCCGCAGTACGTTGCCATTTCTTTCTGCGATAGATCATATGCCATCCAATGCTATAGAACCCGGATTGTCCCTCTATTTTCTCACAGTTGGGGAGATAAGAAGAGAATTCATACCTTTCTCAATTCCTCAATCCGAGCAGCTATCCATTACTCCACCGTGCCTCCCAACCTTTTTAAACCTTTTGTAGGCTATTTAAAACCAGAATTTTTTTTCTAAATTGTAAGAATTATTTTTGGAAATAATTATTTTGTTGCATAGGAATAAAGTGACGCTCTTGACAATTGAGTTTGAACATATGGGCAAACACTGGCGATCCCATCATTGAATTAAGTAGAACACGTCACCTTAGAGGAAACGCATAAGTAGGAATTAGCTTTGCGTCTAAATGATCTCTATTTCTAGTCTATCCTCTATTACTATTCGGATCTCTGTTTCTCCTATATCCCCTATACTATACGGACCACTATTCTCTACTCTATTCACAATACTATTTCTCATTTCAGATCACTATACGGGTTACTTGTCGAGCAAGTACTATGTGAGTGATATTCGAAGGCGTCTGACAGGCGACTGACGCCAGTATTGTTCAACGGCGTACTAAAGTCGTATCAACAATTAAAAAATCTCTACTACAACGAGCATTACAAAAATGGCAACGAGTATTCGTTGACATCGCAAAAGTGGCAACGAGTGTTAGTTGACATCACAAAAGATTTATTAATACAAGTCCTACTAATTAACCCATAGTTGAAGAGGGAAGCGAGGTGGATTCGTTCCTTCGCCAAGTAAGTAATTATAACGAACCTGACTGGAATTAGAACTCTGCTCTCAGATTTCAATTTTCGAGTGGTTATCTATTACACCACACGCACATCAAAGCTTACAGCGCCTGGTATTCCCAAGCAGTCACCCATCGTACGAGAATTGGTCTTTCAACGTGATATGAAAATAAGATTTACAAAGAAACTTATACTTAGAATCAGAAAGACACAGTTAAAATTTCTGAGGCACATAATGTGGAAAGATGACATAGATTATGTAACACTCAGATATAGTTTTTCACGGTGATGTTCATCCTGTACAAGGCCCAACGGCCATTCGAGATGCGGTAGAGTGTTATAAATAAGAGGCACAATTTATGGGGACACAACGGTTAGAATTAGACATGGAAACGCCGAGATTGTAATGATCAGGGAGTCGGTACCACAAAGTGGCAGTTCCTGGGAAGAAGCTTCTCGAGTAAAACTTACACCACGCCAATGGAATACAAAAGGAACGAGGGTGGTTTGATACAATGGGCGTGGCATGGAGAGTCTTAGCCAACAAGCTTAAGACTGGTGGAACTAAGGAGCGTAATTCATTTGAACAATTTCCATGGAAATAGCAATAGATTAGCGAGAGTCTTACGACGTTTTGTAGTGTGGAAAATAATTCGTCATCCACAAGGATGCAGAAAAGCTTTTAGACTATATCAATACTAGAAATATAACGCAATAATATTTTTTCTAGCCAGTTCTGTTTATTATAAGTGTAGAGGATAACGGGAAGAGCCAGGTATTTACTGTAGCTGTATAAGTATGTACGTGTTCCACTTGAGGTCTAGGTTGAGTAAGAGCATCATTCATCGCGATAGGTGAATATTCAGGGTCAGCTCAGTGATGACGGAATGGCACTAGTTTGGTTTTTGAGACATTCAATGAAACCAGTCTGTTTTTCACCCACAGAGCTGTTAAAGCTATATTAGAGAAGACATCAACTGCCAGGCCATGATCACTTAGAATTTTCGAGATACACCCATATACTGTTGTCTCAACAGCATACATATTCACAAATGAGCTGAGTATACGCTGAGGCAGATAATTTATGCAAAATAGATAGAGGGGTTAATCGAAGCTAATCTTGAGGGGCGCCCGCGTTGATCTCTTGGGCCACAGAGGACGAGTCGTTAACAACTATTTTTCAGGGACCTACTCGTTAGGGAGGACTTGATAATTGAGAATACTCTTATAAAGGGACCGCCACAAGAAAATGATACCTAAGGTTTAAAATTAATTTTTAAAAAAGAAAATTCTTTCATGACACTTTTATTTTAGCTTTAATTTCAAGCTAATAGATTAAATTTAATATTTCCAATAATCAAAATACTTTGATGTATTTCAAAAACTAATTTAAATTGACTGGAAGGAGTTTTCTTTTTTGTTGAAATAACTGATTAGCGCCATTTTTAGTCGTATTTCATCGCGATGTAATTCTCTTTATTAAAAAATCTTCCAAAAATAAAATATATTTTCTGCAACTTTATTTGAGGAATATTATCTGATTTAAAATATAATTAATCTGATTTGAAACAAATATTATTTACTTCATGTTTGAAATATCGCAGAAATGCATTTTTTAACCCGACAATAGCTGTGTTTTTGACCGGACTGTATTGACTTGCTGACAAATTTGATGCTGTTCTACGGAGACTTTATTTGTAAAACATATTTGAAGAAAATGATGTGATCGCCATTCGTATATAATTTTTAAGTACTGAGTAATCGTGCAAATATAAGAAAATATTATCTGTAATCTAATGTTTTGTTGAATTTTAGAAATTGTGGCGTTAAATTTATTATAATCATCGCTCTTATTTTTTGATAATTTCGTGTATGGTTGCCCATGCTTACAAAAATCGGCAAGTTTATACACATACAAAAAAAATTCAAAATCCTTTTAGAAATATTGGTGTTTGATGATTTGTAACAAGCTTTTCCATTTATGATTAGTAAATATAGTGATTATTTAATAACATCATCTAAATGGCTGAAATTAATATAAAATTTTTAAAAGATTTAAAACTTTTACATTGTTTTTTAATTTAAATTTACAAAAATGAAATCAATATATTTTTAACGCGAAAAAGATGCTAAAATTTCCAATACCAAACTTTCGGCCCACCCGCAGACACAAGAACAAAATTTTTAACCAATATTTCGAACGTGCTAGAAATAATTAAAAAAATTTAATAAAACATTGAAAAATACTTTGGTCTTTCCTTATAATAATAACATAAACATTTTGGCGATAAATCTTTGGAGCTTTTTTTATTTCATCATGGTATTGACTATTTTCAGTGAATTTTTAGAGTTACCTACTCTTGTAATGATTCCATAACTAGAGAACCTGTGTAGTAAGCCTGTATGCTACAACTTATCAAAGCCTTTGAAATATCTAATGGGATTAACGTATTTGTTGTCTAATACTGACTGATTCTGTGAGTAATGTCGGGATTTTCTCTGGACTGGTTGCCTTTATAGGGTCAAAACTTTTGATAAGATAATCCTTGAGATTTCACGAGCTGTGATAAATATATTACTGAGACTGGGCACAGAGAGACGTGGGTAGTCGGAAAGAAGTTGACCTTTGTCATCCAACGTTAGCAGATAAATTTCGTGGTGAAGAACTTTGACTTATCTGACCAGGATGAGATGACTTCAGGGCCATTGACATTATACCTCTATTGAGAATTTCGCTAGAAACATTTTAGAACACACGGGATCCACGTTGTTGGCTTTTGGCCTTGACATGGACTGCTTGTGTATAGCTACACATTTCTAGAATTATTTTGCTATGGTTGCGCGCCGTTCTGAATGCAGCAAGTGCCCTACTACACTGTTCCGTGTGATAGATAATGAAGTAATAGTTACGGTGAGCTATGGATTTAGCCTATTCAAAAGTATCAGGACATTATGTGAGGAAGAGATTGAAGGAAGTTAGGTTGATGCCCCGTTCAATTATCTCTTCCAGTTTGTAGGCGACGGAGAACACTCGGCAGTATTTGCCTTCTATATAAGTAGTGTTCATGTGGAGTAACAACTCTTTATGGTAAATATTGAAGTCTAATATGAAAGCTCGCTGAAAGATATTTAGTGAGTATATTAACAACCGTTTTATCTGTTCGGTTGAACATTACAGTTCTGACATCATGCCAGCGATATAGAGTAAAAATGAAAGTGGTACTGTGGACAAGTCACACATGCGAGTACATATACGGAAGATAATGGTCCTCGTTTTCAGGGTCTCTGCTACATGGGAATGTGTCCTTAATATAGGTGTTGAATCTGTGGCTATGGTGATTTTGCTAGTCATGTTTAACTATTAGGCGAGTAGCCCGGGAATACTAGTTCTTGCAATGCGATAGATGGATCTATACTAGTTTCAGACAGGAATAGTTTGGGCATTGACAAGTTGGTGCCCGGTCTCCGGAAATTTGAAGCGTAGATTCCTCACGTTGTTGTAGGAAATGGTGAACCTAGTGTCTACTTTTCTTTTTATGAAGTTGGGTTTGATCTTTTAATCATTTTTTTTTTGTCAAAATCAGTGTTTGGTGGGCTCTTTTCTCAATCAATTTTCTGTGTCAGGTAGAAAGGTTTAGAAGTCTTTACAATACTGTTTCTCTTCCTTTTTTTTTTCAATGTTACAAGAGAAAATATTAAAGGCAAGAAAAGCAAGAGGAAAGAGCGAGTAAACTACTTAATGTTTGCGAATAGATTACAGAAAAAGGTCAAATAGAGGTCAAGGGTTATTTAGAATGACAAAACTGTTCAAATATTTCCTTACTATGCAACATAAATGTTGAAACTGCCATGATATTTACTGCGTTCTTTTACTTTCCTCCTTTTGCTTGGTGTTAAATTTTTCAATCAAGACGAGACGTCTACACAGCCAATGAAAACAAAACAACATAGAATTTCAGAATCGATAACATAACTTCCCATTATGACACTTCATAAAAATAAAAAGCAAAACGTGTTATATTCATAAAACCTTTCCTACTTGTTCATTCATCAATCATTCCGTCGGATTTAATCCACATTTTCAACTCACTAGTGTAAGTTTACATAAAATTTTGGAACAAGTTCATCAATATTTAAAATTACTTTATTAAATTTGATTAGATTTTTTTTAATAAATGTGATCTTTGGTTATGACTGACAGATTACATTATTACCTTCCTTAGAAAAGTTATCACAAAGTATATAAATAAGTTAGCAAATAAGGAATGCAGTGATTGCAAATCTTTTAAAAAGATAACAGTAATGTTGCGGTCATTCTAGCAGGATATTCAGAAAGATTTTTGACACGACCTACAATCTTTCGCTTAAGTCAGATCGGACCAAAAAGTGGAGTATGGCTGCTACAACTTGGCTAGAACTCTCCAATCCTCTCTTTCCAGCCTTGACAGAGTTAAAAAAAAACATTTGGATATTATGAATTATTTCCATCCTTCGCTACTCTACTGTTATTTCCACGGCAAATGTTCTAACAAGATACAGTTCAGACCTATGCAACTAAGACACGTCATGCTATTTCCACAGAAGCAAACAATCCTGATTCCCTTCAAATTTCAATAGCAAGAAAAAGTTTCCATCCATTCTTCCCAACGGCCGCTAATTGTGTAACAGACTCCCGAGAGAATACTTCTCCGATCACTTCCATCTTAACCACTTCAAGATTAGGAATACCTGTTATATATACTACATATCCGTATAATCTACAAATCTTACATCAAAAGAAAAACTGTATTCAGTAGCCCCTACCCTGCGTGCTTATTGCGGTATCAATAGCATAGTAAATACATCCCACAAACAGTATTTTTATGCTTGGACAAAAAGTACACATTTATGGAAGGATATTCTATTTTACTAACCAAATAAAAGACAGGAAAGTACTCCAGATAGAGCGATATACACGAAAGGGTAAAAATGACTGAATTGTGTGACATGAATGAAAGAAAATGATGTAGGAAGTGACGATTATGAGGATAAGGAGGATATATAACGATTGAGCCTTGAATTGAAAAGGTAAAGATTTTAAAAATTAGGGAAGCAATCACACAAGAGTCTATTGCACAAATATTAATTTCATGGTGGAAAAAGATGCCTGAGCTGATAATTTCTTCTTACATTCGGGATATGAGGGAAAACTAGGAGGATTCAATTCTGTAGAAGTGGTATGGCGTGTACTAGCTGTAAAGGCTTGAACTATTGGAACCAAATAATGTTACTTATTTGAATATTTGCCATGTAAAATGCGATAGGCCTGTAACGTTGCGTCTATGAAAAATAAGCCTTTCCCTACAAAATGGTGTAAACGATTTGAAACTCTCTCGAGGATGGGAAGTGAGGATTGAGAATCTCCGGTCTGTATATGGCAGAAATATTCCATTGTTATCTAATCTGACTCTTTCGAAACTAAAGATTGGCAGAAGGAGTCAGATGCTTCCTTTCAGCATCACTTGGCTTAAGTATAATTTAATTTTATCTTCTGTACTGGCTTCTTCAATATTATAATACATTCAGATAACAGCCGTATTATATCTCGATAATGATTCATTACATCCTGACCTGACATTCAATTTTCTTCTGTTTCCTGATTTTTTCCCTGTACTAGAACTTTTGCAACACCCTGAGGTGTGTTAAAATCCTCACTGTATTTAGTATTGTTGAAATTGTCAGAGTTAACTCCTCCTTAATTTCTTAATTGTCCAAATTGTACCTAGGGGACGCTCTCCCAACACTATATATACTTGACGAAAACCTGTCTCGTTCTCTTTCACTTCTCATTTTCAGCGGACATTACAACAATGTTATCTCTCGTGAAGATTGCGTTTTCCCCTATTGTGGCGAGGGTGCTATGCGTTTCCTGCGGCAAACGCCATGAAACATACATACACACATAGTCACGTACATACGAACATTCACTCACGCATACTTTGACCACAAACTTTCTACGTTCATTCATACAGACTCATTACCGTCTTTGCCAATAGTAATCGTTAATACTTGTTAATACACATATGCCTGTATGTATGTATGTATGTATGTATGCATGTATATATATATATATATATATATATATATATATATATATATATATATATAGTTTTAAAAACAAGGAATGTATTGATTTTAATTTTAAAAGTCTCTAGGGCCCTTTCAGAGCAAAAAGAGTGGGGAAACACACTAAAATAAAAAACAAGTGTATATAACTGGTGTATCTGTTGGGGGATATATTATTTTAACTGTCCCTCGCTAATTTATTTACAGGATTATTTCCCCTCCCCTCGTTACAAATATATACACTTGTTTGTTATTTTAGTGTGTTTCCCCCCTCTTTTTGCTCTTCATTGTCGTTAATATTCTTTTCGTTGATCCAACGATTGTCTCCTGATGAGATGTTGGCTGAAAGGACCCTAGAGACTTTTAAAATTGAAATCAATACATTCCTTGTTTTTAAAACTATATATAAATTTTGTACCTCTAAACATTTGTTTATATATATATATATATATATATATATATATATATATATATATATATATATATATACCTGTCTGTTGTTTTTTTCGCATTTTCTTTTACATTTCTTTTGGGTGAACTCATTCTGATTCTGCCATATTTGTTCTGGGCCCGATTTCAGAAGATACGCATGTTCATCTTACAACACGTGCAAATACACGGCCCGCTACAAAGTTAACGCTAACCTTTTTATCGAGATTTACAATCTCTACGTTTCGTTCAATTTCGCAGAATAATCGACGATACTTGAATAAGTTGATTTGCTTTATGAAAATTCCAAAACTCTACTTCACGGTTTAATAATTTCTTTAATTTAATTTTTTGGGACTTCATGACAAACAATATTCTTAAGAAAATCTCTTTTTTTTTTCCTTTTTCATTCTTAAAAGCGAAGAATAAATTCTTGGGGTTTCTTACTCTTGAGTATACAACATAAAACTGGCCATCCGTAAAAATTTGTTTCTGGAGCCAAATTGCAACTTTTTGAAAAATGAAAATTTATTGTACTAAGCTACGAACCCTAGTAAAACCAACTATACTTTCCACACCTTACCTGTTTTCACTTTTCCCCGAAACTTGGTTTACATCGGTCAATGTGTGACTGTTTTAGAGGTGGGGATGGGCAGACGAACTAACGGAAGTCACAGATTATATCTATACATTATATACGGTTTAAATACAGGAACTCACCAAATCCCATTTTAAAGCACTGATTTAAACTCTGTTGACTTATTTATATCTGTATCAAATATATTTAAATATTGCTTTGATTGTATAACTTAATAATTACGCATTAATAGCGTTTTTAATTATTAAGAATAAACTACGAACGTTTGGGTGCCAAAAGCCAGTTTTCCCTGTGGTATCTTTCGACACCTCTCGGTGAAAAGGAGACAGGTTAGTATTATCGATCTTAGCCAAACGTAGAGCTCCGTTCCGCCGTGAGGCGTTAGAAACATTACCACAGGGATAACTGGTTTATGGCGGTCGAGCGTTGTTATCAGTGTCAATTATTGTAACTTCGGTTTAATTATCTGTTTCATCTAATTGTCTTGTCTAATGAATCATAATTCGGCAAGGTCAAGACAAATATTTATGTGGAGATAAGGAAAACTGTACGTATTTTTTCAATTTCTAAATGTGCTTTTGGAATTAATATTAATCAGTAGAAGAGATAAGTATTTAAAAATTAAAACTGGAATTTATGCACTGTTCCTTATATTTGTTAACACATTAGATGAACGATGAAAACATTGGCTTCTGATTACTTCGTATATAAGTTTTCTATTTGTTTTATTACTATATATATATATCACCTAATATACATATATATATATCACCTAATATATATATATATATATATATATATATATATAAATGCAGCATTTCAGATATAACTAATATATACTTGTAAAAGGACAATATGAATAAAGACAAAAAGAAAACTTATCTTAGTCGTCGTGTTTCGCCACCTGATGGACGTTATCAAGGCAAATGTAAGGATTTATATTGAAATAAGTATTTATAAATAAAACTGCCGTTAGTTTTGCAAAAATTAAAAATTTAAGAAAGTTCATAAATAACCATAAGGTTAACTAAAAATCTAGGTAAATTATTAAGGATATTGTTTTGCTTCTACGTGTACAAGAATATGTCCGCTTTCAACAATCAGTGGAACTGTCCGTACATCTGGTTGCTCCATGCCACTCGACAGAATGATGGAATGCTGCTTGATGTCTGATGTCGCGCAAAAGATCCCTCCATTTTTTATCGTAAAATTTCTAAATTGTCATTACTTTCTGATTTACACGCGTATCTATATGTCAGTGTGTCTATTTTTCTCTCTATTTACACACACACACACACACACACACACACACACACACACACATATATATATATATATATATATATATATATATATATATATATATATATATATATAGTTTATGGAAAACTAGGTAATCCGTATGGGTAGACCCAAGGATGATAAAATGCAGAGAGCTCAATGTAAATCCAGAGCAAATAATTTAAATAAAAACAGACCACTTTAATGTTCCATGTAATAAATTATTTCACTACAGCCCTTTGAAAGAACTGCGGATCATCAGACTTTACTTCCAAAGGTTATATATATACAGGGTGTCCATAAGGTTCGTGGGCACTTTCAAAAATTATAACTATTTGTATTTGCGATAGAAATAATTTGTAAAAAGTATTAGAAAAAAGAAAATCTATATTTTTTAAGGTTTTATTGAAATTTTATTTAAGTTTCCACATGTCCTCCATCATTAGCAATACAAAGGGTAATACGATTTTGCAGTTCACGAAAAAAATTTTCCAATTGATTTACAGTAATGCCTGAAATCACATTAGTTGTTTTAGCTAAACTTAAAACTAGGTACGTTAAACATTTTTAACAGATTATTTCTATCGCAAATAAAAGTAAAGTTATAAATTTTTTAAAGTGCACACGAATTTTATGGACCGTATATATATATATATATATATATATATATATATAAAATGAGTTTGTGACCCTGGATTTCATGTTTTAGCCTTTTTGTATATATTTGCCGTTATGTACATACGTACGCATTTGATTGCTGTCTTCAATGTGCATATCCGTGCGCGCGAGAAAATATTATTCAGCGAACAAAAATAGAAAAACGGTCTGCGCGTTGACAGCTACAATCAGGAAAAATATTCGCTACACAGTCCAACATTGAATACGGCAATGAAATGCGTACGTATGTCCACAACGGCACCTATATACATATGCCAAGTCGTATACAGTTCATGTATGTTTATGTTTGTGTGAGTTTCGGGTGGGTGAGCACGCGCGTATGTGTGTCTGCGCACGTCAATTGGTGTACGGGCGTGTATCTATGTTTGCGTAAGTATGAGTGGCGTCACGGCGACAATTTTTCCTCTCACTTCCATAAAAACACCAATACACGCAACCCTAGAAAAATTCAAAATTTAAAAAAATTAATCAGTTTGTCTGACGATCGCAAAAACCCAGGGTCAGAAACTCACATCAATCGAACTAAATATATATATATATATATATATATATATATATATGTGTGTGTGTGTGTGTGTGTGTGTGTGTGTGTGTGTGTGTGTGTGTGTGTGTGCGTGTGTGTTTGTATTTTAAAATGGACACTGAGTTCAACACAAAACGATGACAGTCTGTTTCATGCTTGAATGCAATCTTCTGGCCATGTCTTTTGTCGCCGCTTATTATTGATCTCAGTGTCCACCTTTACATCTACATACGCCCAAAGCTGAATATGCCAGTAAAGATGAGAACCACTGTCCGAATGATGTAAGTAGTGTAAATATTTGCAATATTGTGTGGAATTACCTCTAGCGGAGACGATTCTATAATGAAATCTTTAATCTCCTATAGTAATATTTTTATAACTGCTCAATACACCGAGGTATTTGAACTGTATACATGCTATGTTCTGTCTTAGTTATAAACGCCTGAACTGCTGGAAATAAACAATGTAGCTCGTCGGAGCACTTGGTACGGAAAGAACAGCGAGTGGCTTGCGACGTTTCATCGGGTGGGAAAATGGTTGTCGGGTGGAAAGTAATTCAACAACCAGAAGGCCATGATGATGCTTTTTACTAAGGCTGGAAATTAAAAATGGAGGAGCTCGATCCAGGATATGACAGCAATATTCCACCTTTTGCATGATCTTTTTCTTGTAAATTTGGAATGTAGCGGGAGAAAACAAATACTTTCTAGATCGGTACAAGTAGCTAGCTATGTTTCCAACATCGAAAATATTGTTTTCTAAAGCAATGGTGGATGCAATTAATACAGTATGGAAATCTCTAGATAAGATGAATATTAACCATATCTTCGCTATCTCCATAATCTTTCTACTAGGTAAGTATAAGCATCAATCAGTTTCAGGGAACTATGGAGTCCACTAGGATATCTAGTTAATCCCAATTGCAGGCACCTGTTCAGGCACGTTTGTGATATTTCATTATCCACAGAACCGACCTGGGGTTTATAGTGCAAATATAAAGGCTACAAATATTTGGACAGATTGTTTACAATTAAGTAAAGTAAAAAGTAAAAAATATATCAGGATAATATATCTCATAAGAACAACATTTCGAAAAGTAGACATAAAAAGTGAAATTTAAAACATTGATAATGTATAATGGAAATGGGCTTTAACAATCCAACAATGAGACAATTAAAAACTGCACGGAAAGAATATGATATAATGGAATATGCGTACACCTGTAACCCCCCTCACTGGAATATGATTGGCTGGTGTCCGTCATAAATACCGACGGATGTGTAGGTACGACAGAGTCAGAGCCTTAGTCTGAGAGCTAAGTCTATAACAACGCCCATTGGACTACGCAATTGATCTACACTTCTTACCTGCGACTACGACGCATACCAGTCGATTACTTGGTTATAGTAACCCAAAACCACTTAGCTACTTCGTTCAAATATATTCCTTTTCCGGGACATATCAGAATACAAATATTTGGAAAGATTGATTTGGTTTGGTTTGTTGTGTTTTACGGCATATCAACCTCAATGTTTTATTTAATGCTGACAACTTTCTTTCCTGCTAATGTTTTGTCAAAATCTATTTCTGGTAATATTTTTTCCTCAAAAATGTATAGCTGATAATATTATATCAAAAAATTATATTGCTGGTAATATTTTATTTCAAAAACGTATTGCCGGTGATATTTTTTCAAAAATATATTGTTGTTAATAGTTTTTTCTTCAAAATAATTTTTACAAAGTATTTCTGGTCTTAAAACCTATTTTACACTTTTATAATACTTTTTACCTCAGTTTCGGGGGTTAACTGGGACCCTAACAGGTGCTACCACTCCGGGTTAGAGTGGACCTGGGAATACCAGCAATTAAGAGATAGTCCCATGCTCCTCAAAACCTCCTGATCAGAAGCCAAGCTGTTGGACGTAGTTTGTCGTCTTACCTTGGGCGCCGATGTAGTTTATCTTCATACCCAGGGACGGTTGGAAAGATTGAGTAAGAAAACATAAGCAAAGCAAAAAGTAAGAAAATGAGGAAAGAATATCTAATAGCAAACTCTAGACATAAAGCGAAACGTGATAAAAGTCAGAAATACATGAACAGTATCCATCATAAGGTATTAGATTCTCTTCTTAACCAGAACAAGAAAAAGAAATAAGAACTCCGAATAAACAAAGAGGAAATTCACTAAACGTCATGACATAGGGATAATGTTGATAGATTGTAAGTGAAAGAGACAAGGAGTAGGGCTTTTTAGCTTTGACGATTCGGTTGATGTCGGCTATTAAAGCATTTGACGACTAACGCAATTCAATGTAATGACAGCCAAAAGGTGCAGCAGAACTGATAAGAGGATGAATTCCGGATTAAAAAGAATCCAAAACTAGAAGCCAAAAATGGGGAAAAGGCAACTCCACAGACAGTTCAACAAAAAAAAATATAATGTGTTGCCGAAGTGATGACATACACATTGTTACCAAGAGGTTATTTGAAGAGTGAAACTGTATTCTTATCTATGTCTGTCTTAAAAACATTTTATAACAACTGTCACTGATATAATAAGTGACTGCAGCAGCTTGGCTCAAAATTACAAACTAGGCATGATTGAAGAGTAACGGTGGTTCACAGAGAATTGTTCAAAAAGTTGGGATTTGACCTGGCAACCAAATATGCATAAACCAGATTGAGAAACGTAATATTTTATATGACTTTGGGACGCAAACGGATCACAAAATCCAATCCTAATGTCTATGTCGAAATGACAGCAGTTTTTTCTCAACACTCTTACTAGATTTATTTATGCGGTTGTCTGGTTGTTTTCGATTCTTCCTCGGATATATACAACTTCCAATCCCTTTGCCGAATCCTCTCTTCCATGTTCTTTTGTAACTATGAACACAACAGTTTCTTTTATGTTCCACAATCTTGCAGTTCTCAGAAAAGTTACAGTTGTGTTTTAGTTTTTTCTTTTCTTTTTTTTTTATTTTAGTTTCGAAAAACAGATATCATCATCATAATAAATCGTACTAATGTGTTTGAAACCATCACCGAGTAAATTTCTATAATAATAATAATAATGTGCAGAAAGAATACAATTGCCGCCATGATAAAGTGGTTCCTCATCTGCATTGAGGTCTCTGTAAGAACACCGTAATTTCAACGAATATCTTAAGGTGTAGATTTTGAAAAAAAATATCCAGACTCCTTCGACCGTTCGGGTTTTAAAACACATGAGGATAATTGCATATGCAAACTACTAACTCCCCCACCCCGGGGTGAATGAACAAAATGACGTATAGGATATATACTAAATTGTTTAATTCCTTTTAGAAACTAATCAAGTGACACAAAATTTCATGAGAATCACGATCCACATCATCTTACTCACGAAACAGTTGCATTCCATTCCCTTCACACTGGCTCTTTTTCATCCGTTTTGACGCGTTAATTGCCAGTGTAATTGTTTTTTTTATAGACTTGTAATATTTTATAAGTTTCTAAAAATATTTTCATACTTATGTATGCAAATTTAAACATGAAAAAGACAGATATAATTAAAAAATATTGTTAAACATTGACTTTTCTTTTCTTAAACCAAGCACTTATCTAAGTGTTATTAATACTAATAATAATAATAATAATCAGTACAAATGCTACACCAGGCATGAATCATGGATTTTGATATTAACTGATTGGAGGTGATAACGTGTACATATATATTTTTGTGGGGAGGAGTGAATAAGATGGGCGACAATAAGTATCGCGCTCAGTACTTCAGACATTTTGGGCGAAATGATCTCTCAGTCAATAATAATTGTACTAATGGACTTAAATGCTATCCTAAAGTTATAGATGTTCGTCGTCATATCCCTATTTTTAGTAACACAAGAACTATAACAGGCTGTAGTCGTGAAAGTTTAACGGTTTTCCTATTTGAATTTTCTAATGAATAATAATATTCGAGTGTGTTGCGGGCCTGCATACGCGTTGAGAGATAAACACGTGTGTCTCCTGAAATTCCCACAACAAACATGGCAGACTCGGAGTATGAGTCCACCTAAAAATGTGGAAAGAAACAACAAGAACCGATATATATGTACAAACAAATAATAATGTATTAACAACAAAGAATTACAAATGGCAATGGCAATAATGTGCGTAATAAATGAATGTGGAAACAGATTTGGTCCAAAAAATGTGTAGTGAGTGAATGGGCGTATCTACTTATGTGCGCATGTATCGTTCAAGCGGTTCCCAAGAAAGGAACGCGATCTTCCCCGAGAAATTTATATGTTGTCGTATAACCGGAAAAGTAAGAAGAGAGTGATAAGAAATTATCGCAGTGTATTTAGAGTTCCGGAAAGCGTCCCGTAGTAGCTGTTTCGAAAATTAGGAGGAGTTAACCCGACAAGTTAAGGATTAAAGAAACCACTCGCTAGGTCGAAGACTATAAGATAACCGTAAAAATTATCTTATTGTATCGTTAAATATTTGAGCCTAATAAACGTTACAAAATATTGCAACAATAACATTAAGTGCGAAACAGAGCACTATTTACGGACGTAAGAAGATACATATAAAAAAATAAAAAAACTGACAAACTTTTCCATTTCGTTGAAGAAGACGGTAAATGCACGTGAAAGTTATTGCTTCCTCTATCTTTTCTTTTTCTTTATTTCTTTCATATTATGCATGTTTGTGTTGTACTCGATCTACTTCTTTCGATATCCCTTCAGAGGGTAGACGATCTGGGCGCTCTAATTCCCCCTATCCCTTATAGCTCTCAATATGTTTAGTCCTTTTGCGACTTCTCCCAGACCCTGTTCTGTCATCCACTTGCTTAAGCCCACTAAGTATGACACGCGTTGCTATCCCTTTCATTCTTTCCCTCTATCCACCCTGTAAGTATCAGATTCTCCAATCCTTCTTTTCTCAACACGTGTCCCATAAATTTCAGCTACCTCTTTCCTAAAGTTAAGCTTCCTTCTTGTTTGCATTCTCACCAAAGCCTCATTGTTGCTCACATGTTCAGTCTATGGTATCGATAGAATCTTTCTGTATAACCATACCTCCGTTGCCTCGAATCTCTCCTTTCATCTTTGATGAGGCCGTCCAACATTCGCTGCCCTAAAGGAGAAAAGATATCAAGTAGCAGTTCGGTATTCTTTTCTGTGTTACCAACAAAATCCTCGTTTTGTAATATTCTGTCTAGCTTTTGGAATGCGTCTCTGACCATCCCAATATGTCTTCGGATCTCAGCGTCGCATTTACCGTCCTTCCCAGATATTTAAATCTCCGCACCTGCTTGATTTTCGTATTCACAACCTGTAAATATTCATCATTTAACTGATGACCATACTTTCTGTCTTCTTGTAGTTTATGCTTAGTACCTTCTGATATATATATATATATATATATATATATATATATAAGAGAGAGGGGGAGAGAGAGGGAGAGGGGTAGAGAGAGGGAGAGAGGGGTAGAGAGAGAGAGAGATTCCCCCCAATTTGTTGGCGGGTAAAATGTTTGTGGGTCAGAGTTAATAAAGTGGGGGGGTGTAATTGATATGGGCTCTTAATGACGAATCGAAGATATCCAAGTATGAATTCCAGTCGGGTTCTTAACAATTACCTGGGCTCTTGGGAATTGGTATGAATTCATCTCATCTCCAAACAACTATGCGTTTAACAAAGGATAGACTAAGTCATGTATTCTTGATTGGCAACCAATCTACCACAAAGAAACGGCAACCTTCTCCAGGAGTATCTGATAAGTTAGTCATCAATAGAAAGAGACATGATCTCCCAAGCGTGTATCATGTATAGCACTTAGGGCATTTTGACGTGGTGTAATGGTTAGCAATCTTGTCTTGCTGGAACCATTACAAATGTGTAGTGAGTTCAATCTTCACTGGGTACCCTTTGCTTTAGGCCTTGTGCCACATCTAAGCTGCGCTTAGAAAATCATTGGGCACCTCGAGACGGTGTAATGGTTAGCAAGCTTGTCTCGCAAGAACAATTCCGACTGAATAGTGAGTTCGATCCTTACTGGGTGCTCCATACTTTCGGTCTTGTGCCACATCTTGGAAAATCACTATCATCTATGGCACTTAACTAAAGCTTTCTTTTGCTTACTCAAACTAAGCAGACTTCCGCTTTTCCTCGCAATCAAAGTGGAAAGGGCCGTTAATTATCAGAGGTAATGACAGGGTGTAACGTACATGCAATATTAACTAACGATAGAAGAAACAGAATTATAATATGAATATTAATATTTATATTATAGTATTAGTAGTAGTAACATTACTGATATTTGTGTGAAGGTTTGTAACAGCGGTAATAATATTTAACAAAGTAACTGTCATTATTATTGGTTCGTTATTGTTGTTTAATAAGTAGCTATTGCATGGGATCGTTAGTAGAACTTATTACAATAGTATATATTTTTTCTATT
>CAHIKZ030004174.1:1622500-1645000 GCA_903632075.3 Acanthosepion pharaonis | reverse complement strand
TGGAGTTTCTTGGTTTCTTCAGTGATAACACAACACTTATTAAGTGGAAAATCATACACTTATACAAAGACATCAAATTACAACAAAACCATGCATAAATACGACAAAATTGAAAAGTAGCAGGAAAGAATCCCTGAAGCGTAAAAGCATTACTGCAATGAGCTTACGAAACTTCGAAGTCGGCATGACTGAACCAACACTACTCATTTAGTGATAAGTTTTTCCACATAAATTCTATATATATGCACCCGAAAAACTTAAATTCACTTGTATCTTGGAAGATAAGTGCGTATTTATAAACAATGACTATTACTACTAACATTGCAAGGCTCTCCTCTTCACTGAATTGACGTGTTTATTCTTAGAATAAGTACATAAAGATTCGACTTTCTTTCAACCCTGCGCCTATAGCTTAAGAAGAATACGTATAAATATATATATATATATATATATATATATATATATTACAAGGCTTGCAGTTTCTCGACATACAGACTCATGGTCAACCTGTGAATATGGCAATAAAGATTAGGACAGCAATGTAAATAGCACACATAGTTGCAACACCTCATCTCAAAAATATTGCAAATCGCTACATTGCAAATTGCTACTAAAGTAAGACATTGAATTCAAGTCACGTGCTTAAATAGCAACGTCAGATTGAAAATTTTATATGGATGTCATGGATGACGCCAATCTCGTTCAGAAATATTTAAATTGTCTGCTGTGTACAACCGATTTCTCATATCAATGGTTAAAAATGGCTTCGAGCAAACGAAGCTGGTAAATGTTAGCAAGGCCTATTCTTCTTCGAACACTCTGGACTTTTTGCTACACAATCACAAAGAACTGTACTAAATACCAAAAACCACATTGTTTGTGGAATTTCAGCAATAACTAAAACGGATAACACATGTAACTGGAAAAGAAAATAATGATATCATGAAGATGTTGACATTGCCCACTACTTCAAACAAAAGTTTAGGAAGGAAATTTCCATCAATAACGGAAAGACAGACAACAGCTAATGAACTTGAGAAACATATATTCCTAAAAAATTAATTTAAGATAAAATTTTATAAATTTCAACCAAAAGTAATTCTAGTTTCTCTGTCAAAGAATGCCGAATGTTTCCTTATAAGGAAATGGTTCATATTACTTTTACCATTTATGTTACAACTTAGAATTTAATTCATATTCTAACCAGATAAACTTGGAATAAATGGAGGTTCAAGTAGCATAATGGTTATTGGTATGGAATGTTTAAAAGGCGAACTGAGTTCAAATTCCAGCCAACTCTGTTGCCCTAGAGAAGAGGCGTGAATGCATTTGTTCGCCCTTGGATTAAATAACAGGATAAATTGGAATCTCTAACCTTTGATTAGCAGCAAGTCTAGGAAAAGAATTCCTCTGAATAGAAAACTGTTGAAAAATCAGCAGAAAACTATTCCATTATTTTTGGAGACATAGCCATTTGCATATAACTAACAAAATGAATCAATGGTGAGCCATGAACGCTTACGGGTCTCGCATTAAAAATTATTATATTTCCCCGAGAATCAAATGATAATAAGTGTCTTTAGTACTTGGGCACACAATTCAGTATTTTTAGTCATTTAATAATACTGTTCTCTCGAAGAATTCAATTCGTTCAAGGATTATTCTACTCTCCTTGTTGTTAAGGTTTTCGAGACTATTTCTAACAACAAATATTTTAATTCCAAAATTCTTCTCAGTAATCCGGCATTGTAAATGTATTTTTCAGTTTACTATTTAAATTCCGGCGTCTGATGAAATAGCAGCAGCGACTAAGAAATTTTTGTTTTTCTTTATTTTACTATATTTTTTGTTCTTCGTAATAATTTTCAAATTCCTAAAAAAAATTATATTTTCTATACGTACCCTGTTCATGTATATAAATGTTACATCCTGATGAATCGGCGTTTTTATCCCGATAAATTTTGGACTCTCTTTATTTATTTACTTATAGACAAGTTAAGGTCTCTCAGTTAGTCTAGAGTGTCTTGTCTGTATTAGCTTTAACCGAGTCCCTTTTAATATACTTGTTCTAGAATACAATTAATAGGAAATACATTTTTCTCTTCATGTATTCTTTACACAACTTGACATTTTGTATTACTTTTAACTCTCGTCCTCGTGAGAGTGCAACTAACATAATTATACATATACTCATTATGAGGGCATAGGACTTTTACTGTTATTAATATTAAGTAGAAGAATCTTCTTCGATATGCGGTTTTAATTAAAATCGTTGCAAATATAAATAATCTATAGATTTAGCTACGACTAAATCTAAAGATTGACAGTTATTAGACGCTTAGAAGAAATAATAATGAGTACATAACCAGAAAACATAACTAATTATCCTCGAAGGAATACATGAATAGGTATCACTTGGTAAAGAAGATAATATCTTGCGAACTGTACCAATAGCTTCGATTTTGATCATACAGAAGAATTTTGTATGCATAAACCAGAATGATTCCAAGAGATTGAAAAACAAAAAGAAAATCCAGATGAGAAGACTCAACCTGATTGCATAAAGAAGAACATGTCTGACTGGGAATTTCTGGAAGTAATTCGTTTACACAATGTCATAATTTCCTCTATAAATTTATTACTGTCATTTTGAAAGCAAAAATCAATATGTCTCAATTAACGATAAAAAATAATCCATCGGCAAATTATAAGGGTGTAAGGTTTTGTTCATCACTAGCCTAAGTCAGTTCTACATTGATAATCGACACCATCCTTACCATCCCACAATTTCTTGATGAACAATCGGATAACACATTATTTCTCTGTATTGACGCTTCGATAGTCTCCAGCCCTGCATTATGACGAGGTAAATGAATCGACAAAATATATCTGTATGCTAAGGTGACAATCAGATTCTGTATGAAGGTGACAATCAGATAAATGTTTATTGGAATACTGGTCACAGGACAGATAAGCCTAGAAAAAGAGAGAAAATAAAAATAGAAGTCTTAGAATCAGACAAACGAGGGAACGATTGAAAGCATCTGCAATCCTGAGAAATATGCTCGAAAATTACTATTATTTGATCTCTTGTACGCCACTCGTTTCTACCTATTTTAACTCTTAAATAAGTGAATAATAATAATAATAATAATAATAATAATAATAATAATAATAATAATAATAATAATAACAACAAAAAAAAAAAAACAATAATAATAATAATAAAAGCTATCAAAATACAAGGACCATGAAATCGAAATCTCAAATATGTGACACATGGGAACATCAACAATCCCCGTTGTAATTGGAGCCTTCGAATTGGTTGGAAAAGATTCCAGTAGACTAATTGAAGGGATCCCTGGAAGCCCATGCCTTAAAGAAATACAAAAAATTGTTCTTACGAGTACAGCCCACACCTTACGAAAGGCTTTGTCTATGTAATTTTTTTTTCCAATGGAAAATGCCATGATGCCATTTCTAAACTTAGGTCCATGGGCGGATCCAGAAAGAAATGAGTACACATCAGAAATCAAAGGAAATAATAATAATATTAATAATAATAATAATAACAATAATAATAATAATAATAAAATTAATATATTTTACATAAATAAAGCCCTTCATAAAATTGTTCTCACAAGTACAGCCCACACCTTACGAAGGGCTATATCTATGTAAAATATTTGTTTTTGTTTTGTTTTTTTGTTTTTTTTCGTTTTTTTGTTTTGTTTTTTTTTTTTTTTTCGTTTTTTTTTTTTTCGTTTTTTTTTGTTTTTTGTTTTTTGTTTTTTTTTTGTCAGTGGAAAATGTCATGATGCCATTTCTAACCTTAGGTTTCTGGGCGGGACCCGGAAAGAAATGTGTACATACCAGAAATCAAAGGTAAAAAAAAATAATAATAATAATACCTAAATGAAGAAGACATAAAAAGAACTAAAGAATCAGATATGGACTAACAGAAAACACATCAGTGGCTGAGGAGCACCCGGTTGAAACCTGAGACAGAAAAAACTAATTTTGCTGCTCAGGAGCAAAACCTCGCAACCAGATCCTATCACTGTCGCATAATCAAGAGTGGAACTAGCCCGAAATGCAGGATCTGCGGAAACATATGAAATTGTCGACCAGATTTTCATAGAACAAAAAATAAGTATACACACAGATTTAACAAGGTAGCGACATTTGTGCACTGGAAAAGAAAGTATGAGCAACAACCAGACACAATTACCCAAAATAACGATATAAATCTCGTCTGGAACATGTCAATTCAAATTGATAGAAGAATAAAAGCCAACATGCCTTATATTATCATAAAATACTAGAAATTCTGGAAGTGTATGCTTATTGATATAGCAGTAATATCTGAGAGAAACACCTCCACAAAAATTATCGAGAAATTGTCCAAATACATGACCGGGAGATCGAGATTAAGAGGATGTGGAGAACGAAGACTGAGACTGTACCAATACTTATCGGAATGGACAATTTTACACTGTCACAAGTAACATCAACATACAAGTTGTCCAGAATATCGCCCTACTAGGAACATCCCATATACTAAGACATGTGCTATCAATTAAATGACAATTCTCTTACAGGATCTAAGGACCATAGTTTGGACACGGCTCTACATACAAAGCAGAAAAAATAACATACAATAATAATAATAATAATAATAATAGCAACAACGATGGCAAGATAACCCTTTTCATGGTCAATACTCTGCCCGTATCAAACAATCTGATGTAGACAAACCCCGTACCTATCAGTGGCTACATATTGAAGGGTTAAAAGATGAAACTGAAGTTTTATTCTTAGAGAACAGGAACAATTCTTGCTAACTAATAATTTCCAAGTGCACATGCTCAAAAAATATCTTAATCCCAAATGCATGTTCTGTGATTAATATCCAGGACGAATTAACCATGTTGTATCAGGTTACAGTGTTGGCACCAACTGAATATAAAACACGGTATAATAGATTTGACCAATATCTGCACTGGAAAATATGCAAAGGAACGGAAACTGCAAGAAACTCGTATGAACATCACCCAGATCCAGTTAGAGAGATAAGACATGTAACAATTTTATGGAACTGTACAATACACAAAGACAGAATAATTAATGCTAATCGTCCAGACATCGGAATGTGTTTTCTTATGGACATGGCAGTCCCTGCAGATTGTAATGTAACTTTGAAGATCTAAAAGAAACTATGAAAATAAGTTGATCTTGAAGTGGAAATCTAAGAAATGTGGCATATGAGGACACCAATAATTCCAGTTGTAGTTGGAGCCCTCGGATTGATTCGAAAAGATTCCGATAAAATCATTAAAGGGATTTCTAGTAGTCCATGCCTTAAAGAAACATAACAAAATGTACTCACAAGTACAGCGGCCATATTGCGAAGAGATTTAGCTATGTAAAATGTGTATGATCTTGAATTTCTTGTTTCTTTTTTTGTTTGTCGACAAAAAAGGTCAGTGGAAAAGGTCATGAAGCAATTTCTGACCTTAGGTCTCTGCTTGAGACCCAGAAGAAAACCTGTTTACAACAGAAATTCAAGTAAATAACAACAACAACAACAACAATAATAATAATAATAATAATTGTACTCATAAACTCACAAATACAGCTCACATATTACGAAGAGCTTTATCTATGTAAAATTTGTGTGATCTTAGTTTTTTTTTTGTTTTTTGTTTTTGTTTTGTTTGTTTTTTCTTTGTTTTTTCTTTGTTTTTTGTTTTTTGTTTTTTTTGGCTTTTTTCATTTTATTTAGTTTTTTTTAATAGAAATAAACGGTGGAAAATGTCATAAAATCATTTCTGGCCTTATGCCTCTGGTTAAGAACCGGAACAAAATTTGTAGACAACAGAAATCAAAAGAAATAATAATAATAATAATAATAATAATAATAATAATAATAATAATAATCACTATTTTCATAATAATGATTATAAAAACACTAATAGACACATCAAGAACATTTCAGAAAATATTTCAGTATTTACGCTACAAAAGACCGTGCTCATGAGTAACGCAAACAGACAGAAAAGCTCTCTAAACGTAATATGCCTGGTATTCTTCTAAGAAAATACTTTCCTTTAGCTCAGGTCCTGGATAAAAGATTGTATCAAATGGCAAATCAACAAAGGTAAGGATAATATCAACAACAATAATAACAACTAAACCAGACTTAGCTTGCAAGGGTTGGGCGCTTCGATGTGGTATAATAGCAAGCTATATCATTTACCCCTGAAAAGTGAGTTCGATCCTAACTTGGTTCCCTACACTTTAGGCCTTTTGTCACATCTAAGCTAAGCTTAGAAAGTCATCATGACTCTAATGGCTCCTGTCTAATCTAGGGTAATTAAAACGAGGGTACTGCAAATATCCCGTTCATACATCACAGATTTTCACGTCCGTTGTCTAGCATAAAATAGTTTTCGTCGAACTCGGAATCTCTGTTCACGAACGGGTTCAATGGAGGAAATTCACAACAAAGATCGCAGGTAAAATATTACTGAAGGATTATATCTAGACAACTGGAAATAATAACAGAATTAGCTATGGATAGATATAGCGCAGCTTAGATGTGGCACAAGGCCGAAAGTATGGAGCAACCAGTGAAGATCGAACGCATTACTCGGTCATAACTTATCTATCGAGACAAGCTTAAAAACAATTACACCACGGAAAACTGCCCAACTATGGACAGATATAGCTAATAACAAATTAAAACAAATATATGATAATTATAATGATGATATTCAACTTTCTTAGGAAACAAACTTAACGGAATGCTGAATAGAAATTCCAAAGTTGTCCTTTCTTCGTATTTAAGACAAGTGAACGAAAGAGCATACTTAGAAACTGCATTTTACAAAAAGGAAAAAAAAATAAGTGTTTTAATGCTTCTGGCATCGCATCGACCAGTTTCCAACATTTCGAATAAAATAGAAATCTTTTATTTTTTTAAATCAAAAATAGCGGGGAAAAAACAGCAATAATAGCACAAAAACGTAAAAACATCGTTGAGTGATTTTTTTTTCTTTCAAAAAGAAAGTTTTAAACTAATAAATAAATTCATAAATAAATGAAATAAATAAATAAATCAAAGAAATACAAGAGAAAATTTAGAGAAATTATATTTTCAATTTCTTCAATTCTCTCTTGGTCTCCTTTTTCTGTTTAATTTCTTTCTCTTTTCTTCCTTGCTTTTTTTTTTTTCACATAGCATCAGATATTTCTAATTGTACATGCTGACGCGTTGTCAACAATTCTTCCAGTTATATTGAAAAGAACGTTGATCGATAATCACAAACCAGAAGACCGGTAAAATCCGTGTTGATTTTTTTTCCATAGACACTCTATAATATTTAGACGGTCTATAATATTTAGACGGTCTATAATATTTAGACGGTCTATACCAACTGCCGTACAGTTCTTTCATCCGAGTTAAATGTCCGCAAGAATTTATTTGAAGTTTATATCAGAAGATTTAGTAAATAATAAATAGCACAAACGGGGAATGACAAGGAATTTTACTGTGCGATTGCTTGCCTAAAATGAGACATATCACCTTTCATTATAATCTTAAATATCCTCAATATTATATATATATATATATATATATATATATATATATATATATATATATATATATATATATATATATATATATATATATATCATTGTAATATTTAAACATGTATCAGGTGACATATACTTTGACCTTCTTCGAGTGATCTTTAGATGTCAGTATATATTTTTATTGTTGCATTTTTATTGTTGTCTGAGCTTCTGATTCTTACTCATAACTACTATTATTGATATTAATAACCGCTTTTTGAACATTTGTTCCAACTCAATATATATATATATATATATATATATAAAGATGTAGAGAGAGAGAGAAAGCGATGGAGCAATTGTGTGTGTGTGTGTGTGTGTGCGTGCTCGCGCGCGCACGTGCACACGCGCTTTTGTACATCGGAAGAAACACTGCATGGTAGTTGTCATTGTCAAGCTTCAGTGCGATTTTCAAACCATGTCAACATCCAGTGTAGATCCTATGTATTTTTGTACTTGTTTTTTTCACAATAATCTTCCCTCCGTACAAGACCCGAGGGTCACACGAGGTAGAGGGTAACAGGGCAAGGGACACGGTTTATGCGGGTATGTGGCGAAGATTAACATTCTCGGGGAAACACAAGTCGGTTCCACAAAGCAACGGTTCGCAGGAAGATGCTACTCAATTGGAACTTACATCTCACCAAAGGAATACGAAAGGAATGAAGGTGGTTTGCTACGATGTTCGTCGGGTGGTGGATCTTAACCGTCAATGTTAGAACTGGTGGAGCAAAAACTTACCATGTAACTAGCTACAGAGCAGCGAAAGACTTGCAACGTCTCGTCTGTGAGAAAGGAGTTGTAGCTTGAAAAATAATTCGTCACCGATAACGACGCAGATACGTTTTTGGACTCTATCGAGAGTGGAAAGCGACAACTGGGCAACTCCTATCCATATATGACAGCAGTATTCCATTTCCGACCTGATGTTCCTCTTGTAAAGGTAGAGAATAACAGGAGGATTTATGAAACAGACCATTTTCAAGTATCTTTAGTGATGGATCGTATGGACGAATTCCACTTGTGACTTCCGCTGTATAGTCACAACAGTCGTTCAAGTGTCTAGATCTGTTAAAACTTGACTAATGCATGGAATAATAATACAACACAAAATGTAATTAGAACAAAATGTATTGAAACAAGAAAGTGTACACAATATTTACATATAGTCTTTTGTATATTCTTGGGAAGACCGTTCCTGGAGAATGTGTTGACTTAGTCGCAGTCGGGCAGAGTCTCTGGATTGCATCTCTTGATTCCTCTCCCCGTCTTCCCGGTACCAATAAGATCTGTAAACGCTCTATCTCCGATATTGAGCACTCTTTCCCTATATATATATATATATATAATAAATATTAAGCAATATATTTGTGTGTGCGTGCGTGTATACATATTTATGTAGATAATAAATATATTTATGTAGATAATAAATATATTTATATGCATATACCCATAGATAACTCGGCAGCATAAGAATGAGAAACACATTTATTTCACGCAACAAATATGTGTTGGTGCAATCAGGGATAAAGATTATGAAAACAAATCTAACATTTTGTATTGAAAAATTTCGATATAAATTCAAATTATGATTTCAGACTTATTTTTCGGCTCTCCATTAGACAGATATAGATATATTGATTATGTGTTGCAATTTACAACATTAAACATTATCTAGATTATAGTAAATTGTACAGAAAAATAAGTGAACATGTTCTAAAATAAGAAATGCACCAATAGTAATCACTTCTGTTATAAATACACTGTATAACCTCTTAGTTTATTAACAAAGAACTGTATTTTTATATGCATGCGTTTGCAGAGAAAACAAATACAGGGTGTGGCATAAATACCTCACACATTTAAAACTGTAACATTTCTGGCGCCAGTGATCTTAGACCAGTGACAATGGTGTCTTCATCTAGCCATTGTCTTACCATATTCTTTCAGTTATCGTCAATTACCATCATGGCTTGGACCGGTGTACACCGTGTGTTTTCTTTTGAAACTTTTTTTTTTTCAAGACTGCTGAATCTATAATTGAAACACAAAGATTCTCATGCTACTTTCGTATTACGTCGGAATTATGTTATTCCGGATAGAAAATCGATACTGCTATGGATTGAACATTTCAGGTTTATCACTTATAAGAAAGGCACCTTGAGAGCTCGAGGAAATTCCGGGTGATGGTAAACTTTAGAAATTGTCTCCAATAGTGGAGGACGTCATTTTAAAATCAAATGGCTAAAGACTTTCGCCCTTTGTTTAAACAACAGTGAAATAAATTATTTAATAGCAATCACCTTGGTCTTTTTGTCAACCTTTAATATATGGAAGGCATTTCTTCAGTCCCCTGTACTATACTACTATATATTATTCGACGTCCCCCGCTTCTATTGAGGCAAATGCCAAGGTATATCAGAAAGAATTAGGCATTGTTGCAACAAATTGCATACATGCCCAATGGAGGACATACATTGTAAACGACTCGCTCAAAGAAAGTTACTGAACATTCTGGAGACATTGTTGACTTGTACGTGCAACATGCAGGTAGGCATTATGTTGCTTGAACAATGGGTTGACTTATTGTTACAGGAAGTGCATCAGAAATGGTTAAACAATGTTCTGGAAGAACATAGAGCTGTTTAACCGAAAGATCATCACCTTTTTTATATTATTGTTCACAGAATACAAGGTCCGATAGCCATCAAGGCAAAATAAACCAAACCAACCGGCTATGCATTATGTTTACAAGAAACAGATAAGCCCCAAAATGGATGACTTGTTGCAATATTTGGACTGTCATAACTGTCCAACCATGACAGAATCCAAACGCATTTATGTTGAAGACATTCGGCAACCTACTGAACTACTGAATAAGATTATTATAAGGGCTTAAAAGAAGGAAGTTAGAAGTGCATATTATAAGAATATGTAAGATAGATAACGTTTGACCCTAGAGTTGCAGAGGTTAAGATAGTGTTTGTGGAAACATCCTCTTGAATGTCTATTCCACTAATTAACAGATCTGCTGTCAGAATGAAACTTCTTCATTACTAATGGAATACAAAGGGAATGAAAATGATTTGACCCTGTGTACGTGATATAGTATCTCCCAGTTTTTAAGGTCTGGACTGGTGGAACTAAGGAATGTAGCTCGTCTTAACATTTACCATCAACATGACGACAGATTACCGAGAGGCTAGCATCTGTAGGAAAGGGGTTGCCGAATGTCTTCAACATAAAGGCGTTTGGATTCTGTCATGGTTGGACAGTTATGACAGTCCAAATATTGCAACAAGTCATCCATTTTGGGGCTTATCTGTTTCTTGTAAACATAATGCATAGCTGGTTGGCTTGGTTTATTTTGCCTTGCGGTATATCAAGCTCAATAGGTTATTTAATGTCGAAAAGATTTTTAGTATAATTTCGTATGGATAAAATATGTATTCTCAAAAATATATTGCTGGTAATATTTTTTTTCAAAAAATGTATTGCTGGTAATTTTCTTTAAATGTATTGTTGGTATTTTCATATGCATTGTTGGTAATATTTTATAAAAGTATTGCTGGTAATAAATTTTTTTTCAAAGATGTATTGTTGGTATTTTTACTATACAAATATATTTTTATACTTCCATGTTATTTTGACTCGAGTTTCGAGGTTAACTATTCGCCCATAGCTAGGACCCTAACAGGTGCTCTCACTGCGGGTCAGGGTGGACCTAGGAAAAAAGGCAATTAAGAGGGGGTTCCACGCTCTCCAAAACCTCCCTATCTTGTTGCCGGTTGTAGTTTATCGTCATACCCAGGACGAATCATGGCTGGAGAAATCACTCTGCATTGATACAAGGAACCGGCTATTTTCCTAGAATTTTAGCGATAATATGTCATCACTGAATATTACAGAGTACCATTTGCTTTCACTTAACCTTCTAGGGAAACCACTGTTGATTATGCTGCGGGATGAGTGAGAGTTTGGCTAGAGACAAATAAGCATTTGTTGTGACCTCAAGTGAGGACGCCGTGATGTCTAGCAATGTTGCCATTACAATTTCTATTTGATTAATGCAACTAATATCTATGCACCAGCGATGCATCCAAAACCTGCTGCCTTTCCCTTCTCGAAATCCTAAAAGCAGTTCCCTTGCACTTCAGATAGCTGGAAATTTTGAACACTTTTCTGAATATTGACTATCCAGTAGTATGCACATATTTTACCTCAGGTGAAAATCGGATCGATCCTTAGAGTGTTACAGTTTTGTTTTCCGTCAGTGTATATAGATTGGATGGCGCAAAAGAAAGAAAGAAAGAAAGAAAGAAAGAAAGAAAGAAAGAAAGAAAGAAAGAAATCAGTATCGAAAACATTAATGTTGTTCAAAAGAAAGAAAGAAATGAAGAAGGAAAGAAAGAAGGAAAGAAAGCAGTAAGGTAATTGAAAAGAAAAGAAAAAAAAGAAAGAAAGGACAAACCACTAATGTAGTTCCGTATAGATTGGATGTCGCAAAAGAAAGAAAGAAAGAAAGAAAGAAAGAAAGAAAGAAAGAAAGAAAGATATCAGTATCGAAAACCTTAATGTTGTTCAAAAGAAAGAAAGAAGGAAAGAAACTAGTAAGGTAATTGAAAAGAAAAGAAAAAGAAAGAAAGGTCAAATCACTAACGTAGTTGGAAAGAAAAAACGAAAAGGGAAATCATTAACGAAAACTTTAATGTCGTTAGAAAGAAAGAAATAAAGCAGTAAGTTAATTGGAAAGAAAGGATAAATTACTAATGTAGGCGGAAGGAAGGAAGGAAGGAAGGAAGGAAAAAAGAAAAAAGAAAAGAGAAAGCAGTAACGGAAATCTTAACGTCGTTCGAATGAAAGAAAAATGCAGTTCGATGTTCAAATATTCGTATATATTTTGAAAATATAAATCTTATATGGTAAATCTTATCACAGATATACTTTATTGCTGTGAAGTCGTTTTGTTTACGGTTAGATCACTTTTAGAATATGCCCTGTTATTGCGTGTCGCTGTCATTTTCCTTTGTCATTCGGAAATATCTTGGTTTTTCTATTTTTGTATGATTGTAACTGATAAAGCGAGAAGATGTTCGTGTTATTTTTTTAAAATCTAAAAATAGGAGAGAACAGAGAAAATGATAGCGTGCAGCGAAACGATGAATGAAAAAAAGAAAGAAAAGGTGAGAATAAATGATATCATGAAAAACTAATGGAAATAAAGCAGGAAAGAATAGAAGAATAAAATAACAGTTGGACGGAAGAGAATCAAAGTTAAAAGGCCCAAAAGAACTGGATATACAAAAGGAAGGCGATTTAAACAAGAAACAGAAGAGAACAGAAAGAAAAAGAAGAAAACAAAGATTTTATTGAAGAAATAGTCAAAGAAAATAAAAGATTTAAAAAAGAGAAAAGAAGAATAAATATAAAAAAATATGAGAATGAATATCAAAAAATAAAAGAATGAATATCAAAGCGGCGAAAAGATTAAAACTAAACAAATCCTGATGAAAAGATCGAAAAGAGGAATGAGAAAAGACGATAAAATGAAGGAAATAATAAGAAAAAGATGAAGTAAAATTCTTCGAATCCCAAATCTCTTTCCAACGTTGCCAATAGTCGATGTTCGATCCAAGGCAAAATATCTGTTTTCCGAAAGCTGATTTTCTAACCAGGCAGTTGATTAAATCCTTTGTTTTTTTTATATAGCTTACCAACCCTTTGTCCATTATTTAAAGCTGAAACAGATTTCGGATTGTGCTAAGTAACTTACAGTGGCCAGTGTTCTCAAGCTGGTCCCACATCTAAATAATGCTCAGGCTCGTCTTTTCATAAGTTCGGTTTTAGAACGAGAAACGTTGTTTTCATCCAGACAGTCAAGCTTAGCCAATTTGGAGGACTAAGATAACACAATTTTCTTCCTCAGTCATTTGGAGCTGTGCCATAGTAAGCTAAACTTAGTAAATATGATAAAGAAAAGGTTAAGAGTAATAGCTATTGAAAAAGATGTAAGTTTGGTTGATAGAGAAAGAAAATCAGAAACGATACTAAGAAACAAAAAACAGAAGAGAAGGATTTTGTTTTTGTTTTTAAATATGTAAAAAAAAAAAATCTATATTTAAACATCGAACAAAAAACTGAGGGAAGAAATGAAAACCGAGGATAAAACGACGAAAGAAGAAATAAGGAATAGATAATAAAGAGAAAATAAAAGAAAAAGAAATACAAAAGCAAGGAAAAGGAAGGAAGGAAGGAAGGAAAAGGAAGGAAGGAAGGAAGGAAGGAAGGAAGGAAGGAAGGAAGGAAGGAAGGAAGGAAGGAAGGAAGGAAGGAAGGAAGGAGGAAGGAAGGAAGGAAGGAAGGAAGGAAGGGAAGGAAAGGAAGGAAGGAAGGAAGGAAGGAAGGAAGGAAGGGAGGAAGGAAGGAAGGAAGGGGAGGAGGAAGGAAGGAAGGAAGGAAGGAAGGAAGGGAGGAAGGAGGGGAGGAGGAGGAAAGGAAGGAAAGGAAGGAAGGAAGGAAGGAAGGAAGGAAGGAAGGAAGGAAGGAAGGGAGGAAAGGAAGGAAGGAAGGGAGGAGGAGGAAGGAAGGAAGGAAGGAAGGAAGGAAGGAAGGAAGGAAGGAAGGAAGGGAAGGGGAGGAGGAAGGAAGGAAGGAAGGAAGGAAGGAAGGAAGGAAAGGAAGGAAGGAAGGAAGGAAGGGAGGTAGGGAAGAGGGATAAGGAAGGAAGGAAGGAAGGAAGGAAGGAAGGAAGGAAGGAAGGAAGGAAGGAAGGAAGGGAAAAAGACGGAAGGTAGGGAGGAACGAAAAATGTGGATGGAAAATAGAAGGAAAAGGGAGAAAAAGATGGAAATGAAGAAAAGAGAAGAAATATAAATAAGAACTGTTTCAAAAATGCACGGAAAGATTAAAAAAAGAAAACGAGCATCGAGAAAAAAAAAATAAAATAGGAAGGAAAATTGAAAAATGAAAAAGGAAGAAAGATTCATCACAGAAAAAGAACATGAATGAAAATGAATGAAAAATTTTTAAAATGGGCGAAAGAACCAGTTGTCTGGTCAAGGGATTGAAACTGGATTTTAATTCAAATAAATTGTCAATGAGAAAGAAAGCCACTTACAAAGAAATAAACGAAGAACAATATTATGAAAAAATGACAAAACAGGGAATTAAAACTTAAGCGAAAAAAGGGACGTGAATGAAAGAAAGAAAGAAAGAAAGAAAGAAAGAAAGAAAGAAAGAAAGAAAGAAAGAAAGAAAGCAAAAAGAAAGAACGTAAAAGAAAAAATTAAACGAAAGAAAGAAAGATAAATTGAGAAATAATGTGCTGAGAAAATGAGTGAATATTGTTAATGTTAATTGATTACACTAAACAAATCAATATAGAATGAAACAAAAAGAAACAGACTCTGGATGGACGGTTAAAAAATAATTAAACGGAAAGAAGCATAAAATATTAAAGAAATATAAAGGAAGAAAGAAAGAGCAAGATTAATTTTTAAAAATATACGAAAAACAACAATAAAAAAAATTGAAGAAAAGAAAGAAAAAAGAGAGAGCGAGAAAGAAAGACGGTAGCTTTGGTTGCTAAGAAATATAATCCGGGGGAACAAAAACAGGAAGATGTGTTTTTAAGAGGTTGAAAACGAAAATGATTTTCTGTCTGAATTCCTTAGGGATTGTCATCATTATCCTCTGACTCATTGAAAATGTCGTTCTCATCTTGGTTGTTATATTCAAAACATTTTGGTCGGTATAACCTCCGGCCTTCTGCAGGTGCCTGTCGCATTTCATGAATAGAGAAAGAATGGTGTTTTATAAAAAGAGAGAAAACGTTGAGCCTTGAAAACGTCAAACGCAACGCAACAAAAAAAAAAAAAGAGAGGGAAGGTGGGAAAAGATGTAAATTGTAAAAAGTATGTGTAGGCGGGAAAGTTTTTTTTTTTAAATGGGGGGGGCGTTGAGAAGGGAAGAGGAAATCAGGAATATTTTTTTCAAAGCAAAATTGCTGATGATTCCTTGAGGATGAGAAAAATTGTTTTCTTGTCACTGCAACTAATCTAAGGATATTGATTGTTTATATTCCTTCTTTTGATTTCTTTACAGCAAGAGTTGAAAAGAAAATATGGCTCTTAAGTCACGTGACAACACTTTCTTTTTCCCCCGGCAACTTTAATCCGCATTTGTTTATCATCAGGGCAGCGTGATCCTTCGAAATCGATCGAAATAAAAATCCGATCTACAGCATTACCTTCAATCTGATAAACTGCTCGCTTGTTTGATTGATATGAATTAAGTGAAGAAGATATTTACAGAATTTGGGTATTTTACAAGCATATGTAGATACTGCCAGCTAAAAGACAGGGCACGTTATTCACCAATATCCCTGAATCAGACGTATCATTTTTCCAAATAATGGGCCCTGAGCTTAAAGACAGACAAGCATCGCTGTTAAAATATTACATGATGATAGACACCTGATTTTGACATTTGAAAGTAAGCCTGTATCTGACATGAAAGTAAACATCTTACTATTTTTCTCCACTAAAATAGATAGATAGATAGATAGATAGATAGTGTCATATGATACCTATAACTACAGAATGAACCCTTCTTAACACGTATACTACGCCTCTCAAGAGAGAGGGTCGAATCGAATCGAGCCGATAGTAGTTCACTCCAAACCAGACTGACAGTCATACTAACACCTTCCACATCTTGTATTATTATTTCGTGTAATATACCTTCGTTATTTCTACTCCTGCGTTCGTGTTCTTCCTTAGTCCTAACCTGGACCATAACAGATAGATAGATAGATAGATAGATAGATAGATAGATAGATAGATAGATAGATAGATAGATAGATAGATAGATTATTCTATATCGGAAGGAAAGTTAGGAATACTTGTTACATTTTGAAAGACAAGGCCACAGATTACCCTCCCTGAAATAAAAGGGTACTAAGATTAAATAAATAAATGAGAGAGCAACGCATGGATATTAAAAAGAAAATGAAAGAAATGCTGTCTATCAACTTGCCGCATAGATTCCTAACTAAAGTGAGCGTACGTTTTAAAGTGATACTACTATAATAATATAGTATAATAATAATGTAATGATAATAAAAGCAGAAAAACAATTTGAAAGCAGTTTTATGTATAAATTTAAAACATTTATGATTTTCGCCTAACTGGAAATAGTAATGCCTGAGTATCTTAACTTGCTGGGAATGTATCGAACTGAGCACTATATCAGCTACCATTTTCTGTTTGATATCCAATATTATACAAAAAAAAAGGTCGCTACCTTTAACACTTGATGAATGCTATCGGGTGAATCGATCGATATCTTGTCACGTGAATATGAGCAACACTAATTGGTTTCAGTAAAGCACAATTTCAAATAGAGTTGCAGAGGAATTATTGAGTTAATATCATTGTAACAAGCTCGCAGTAACCATTTTCATATTCCATGCTTGTGACATGTATGGAATGAAACATTTGACTACGATTTTTATAGAACTTTTAACTGCATGAATGTATCATAGATGAAAAAAAAATTCTATGCTTCTTTAGCGTGACTCCTGTCGATCAATGTATCCTAACACCACATTTGTATCCTACATTATCAAACATATGGGGAAAAGCAAAAACGAAAGGGGTGATGAAATTTATTGTTATATTATAAAATTTAAGATAACAGAATTATAAAATAAGAAATTTGACTAGAAAATCCTAAAAAAAACATATTTCAAACGCTTCAATAAAAACATCCTGAATGATTTTTTTTAGAATAGCTAGAAAAATATCGGGACAACGCCTTAATAATGTAAGATACAAATGTAATGGTAAGATAAACACTAAAGCAGAAACGGGTCGGTAAAATATATTTACAATGCTTAATAACGTAGGATACAAATATGATGGTAGGATAAACACTAAAGAATAAACTGCTCGGTAAAATATATTAACAATGCCTTAATAATGTACGACACAAATATGATTGTAGGATAAACACGAAAGCAGAAACTGATCGGTAAATATATATTTACAATGCCTTAATAATGTAAGATACAAATATGATTGTAGAATAAAAACTAACACAGAAACTGGTCGGTAGAATATAATTACAATGCTTTAATAATGTAGTATACAAATATAATCGAAGAATGAAAACTAAAACAGAAACTGGACGCGAAAAAAAATTACAATGCCTTAATAATATAGAATAAAAATATGATGGTAGGATAAAACTAAATACTGAACTGCTCGGTAGAATATATTTACATTGCCTTAATAAAGTAGAATACAAATATTATAGTAAGGTAAACACTAAAACAGAAAGTGACCGATAGAATATATTTACAATGCCATCATAATGCAGGATACAAATATGATGGTAGGATAAACACTAAAACAGAAACTCGTCGGTAAAATAGATTTACAGTGCCTTAATAATGTAGGATAAAACTATTAAGGTACGATAAACACTAAAGCAGAAACTGATCGGTAAAATATATTTACAATGCCTAAATAACGTAGGAGAAGAATATGATGGTAGGATAAACACTAAAGAATAAACTGGTCGGTAAAATATATTAACAATGCCTTAATAATGTAGGATGCAAATATGATGGTAGGATAAACAATATAACAGAAACTGGTCGGCAAAATATATTTACAATGCCTTAACAATGTAGGATACAAATATTATGGTAGGATAAACACAAAAACAGAAACAGGCCGGTAAAGTATATTTACAATGCCTTAATAATGTAGGATGCAAATAAGATGGTAAGATAAACAATAAAGAAAAAAATGATCGGTAAAATATATTTACAATGCCTTAATAACGTAGGATACAAATATGATGGTAGGATAAACACTAAAGAATAAACTGCTCGGTAAAATATATTTACAATGCCTTAATAATGTACGATACAAATACGATGGTAGGATAAGCAATAAACAGAAACTGGACGCGAAAATATACTTACAATGCCTTAATAATGAAGGATACAAATATTATGGTAGGATAAACACGAAAGAAAAAAATGATCGGTAAAATATGTTTACAATGTCCTTAATAACGTAGGATAAAAATGTTATGGTAGTATAAACTGTAAAAAATAAACTGGTCGGTAAAATATATTTACAATGCCTTAATAATGTAGGATGCAAATATGATGGTAGGATAAACACTAAAGCAGAAAATGGTCGGTAAAATATATTTACATTGCTTTCATAAAGTAGAATACAAATATGATGGAAGGATAAACACTAAAGAATAAAATGGACGGTAAAATACATTTACAATGCTTTAATAATTTAGGATTCAAATATGTTGGTAGGAAAAACACTAAAGAATAAACTGGTCGGGAAAATATATTTACAATGACTTAAAAATGTAGGATAAAATATGATGGTAGGATAAACACTAAAGCAGAAACTGATCGGTAAAATATATTTACAATGCCTTAATAACGTAGGATAAAAATATGATGGTAGTATAAACACTAAAGAATAAACTGGTCGGTAAAATAAATTTGCAATCTCTTAATAATGTACGATGCAAATATGATGGTTGGCTAAACACCAAAGCACAAACTAGTCGGTAAAATATATTTACAGTGGCTTAATAATGTAGGATAAAAATATGATGGTAGGATAAACACTAAATAATAAACTGGACGGTAAAATACATTTACAATGCCTTAATAATATAGGATACAAATATGACGGTAGGATAAATACAAAAACAGAAACAGGTCGGTAAAATGTAATTACAATGCTTTACTGATGTAGGATGCAAATATGATGGTGGGATAAACAACAAAGCAGAAACTGATCGGTAAAATATATTTACAATGCCTTAATAATGTAGGATACAAATATGAATGTAAGAAAAACACTAAAGCATAAACTGGTCGGGAAAATATATTTACAATGCCTTAATAATGTAGGATGAAATATGATGGTAGGATAAAGACTAAAGCAGAAAATGATCAGGTAAAATATATTTACAATGTCTTAATAACGTAGGATAAGAATATGATGGTAGTATAAACACTAAAGAATAACCTGGTCGGTAAAATAAATTTGCAATCTCTTAATAATGTAGGATGCAAATATGATGGTAGGATAAGCACTAAAAAAATGGTCGGTAAAATATATTTACATTGCCTGAATAAAGAAGAATACAAATATGATGGTAGGATAAACTCTAAAGAATAAACAGGTCAGGAAAATATATTTACAATGCCTTAATAAAGCAGAATACAAATATGATTGTAGGATAAACACTAAAACAGGAACTGGTCGGTTAAAATATATTTACAATGCGTTAATAATGTAGGACACAAAAATGATGGTAGGAGAAACACTGAAACAGAAACTTTTTCAGCAAAATATATTTACAATGCCTTTATAATGTAGGATACAAATATGATATTAGGGTAAACAGTAAAGCATACACTGATCGGTAAAATATATTTACAATGCCTTAATAACGTAGGATACAAATAGGATGGTAGGATAAACACTAAAGAATGAGCTGCTTGGTAAAATATATTTACAATGCCTTAATAATATACGATACAAATATGATAGAAGGATAAACAATAAACAGAAACTGGACGCGAAAATATATTTACAATGCCTTAATAATGAAGGATACAAATATTATCCTAGCATAAACACTAAAAAAAACTGATCAGTAAAATATATTTACAATGCCTTAATAACGTAGCATAAAAATATTATGGTAGTATAAACTGTAAAGAATAAACTGGTCGGTAAAATATATTTACAATGCCTTAATAATGTAGGATGCAAATATGATGGCAGGATAAACACTAAAACAAAAAATGGTCGGTAAAATATATTTACACTGCCTTCATAAAGTAGAATACAAATATGATAGTAGGATAAACACTAAATAATAAACTGGGCGGTAAAATAAATTTGCAATGCCTTAATAATGTAGGATGCAAATATGATGGTAGGATAAACATTAAAACAGAAACTGTTCTGCAGAATATATTTACAATTCCTTCATAATGTAGAATACAAATATGATTGTAGGATAAACACTAAAGAATAAACTGCTCGGTAAAATATTTTTCAATGGCTTAATAATGTAGGATACAAATATGATGGCAGGATAAACACTAAAGAATATAATGCTCGGTAAAATATATTTACAATGCCTCAATAATGTAAGATACAAATATGATGGTAGGATAAACTCTAAAGCAGAAACTGATCTGTAAAATATATTTACAATGCCTTAATAATGTAGGACGCAAATTTGATGGTAGGTTAAACACTAAATAATAAACTGGTCGAGAAAATATATTTACAATGCCTTAATAATGTAGGATGAAATATGATGGTAGGATAAACACTAAAGTATAAACTGCTAGGTAAAATATATTTACATTGTCTTAATAATGTAGGATACAATTATGATGGTAGGATAAACACGAAAGCAGAAACTCATGGTTAAAATATATTTACAATGCCTTAATAACATAGGATACAAATATGATGGTAGGATAAACACTAAAGAATAAACTGCACGGTAAAATATATTTACAATGCCTTAATAATGTACGATACAAATATAATGGTAGGATAAACACTAAAGAATATACTGCTCGGGAATATATATTTACAATGCCTCAATAATGTAAGATACAAATATGATGGTAGGATAAACACTAAAGCAGAAACTGATCGGTGAAATATATTTACAATGCCTTAATATTGTAGGATACAAATATGATGGTAGGATAAGAATTAAAACAGAAACTGGTTGGTAAAATATATTTACAATGCCTAAATAATGTATGATACATATATGATGGTAGGATAAACACTAAAGAAGAAACTGGACGGCAAAATATATTTCAATGCCTTAATAATGTAGGATACAAATATTATAGTATGATAAACACTAATGTAGAAACTGATGGGTAAAAGATATTTACAATGCCTTAATAATGTAGGATACAAATATGATGCTATGATAAACCCTGAAAGAGAAACTGTTTGGTAAAATATATTTACAATGCTTTAATAATGTAGGATACAAATATGATCGTAGTATAAACACTTAAACAGAAACTGGTCGGTAAAATATATTTACAATGCCTTAATAATGTAGGATACAAATATGATGGTAGCATAAACACTAAAGTATAAACTGCTCGGTAAAATATATTTACATTGTCTTAATAATGTAGGATACAAATATGATGGTAGGATAAATACTAAAGCAGAAACTGATCGGTAAAATATATTTACAATGCCTTAATAATGTAGGATGCAAATATGATGCTTGGATAAACACTAAAGCGAAACTAGTCGGTAAAATATATTTACAATGTCTTAATAATGTAGGATGCAAATATGATGGTAGGATAAACACTAAAACAGAAACTGGTAGGTAAAATATATTTACAATGCTTTAATAATGTAGGATGCGTATGTGATGGTAGGATAAAAACTAAAGCAGAATCTGATCGGTAAAATATATGCACAATATCTTATTAATATATGATACAACTGTGTTGCTAGGACACACACTCAAACAGAAAGTGATCAGTAGGACACACGCTAAAGTGGCACCAAAATCGAATGTTAGATATTCAATAATGGAAATCTAACTTTCAGTTTAATCTACCATGTAAGCATTTATCTGCCAAAACGTACAAACACAAATAGCACACATCAACATTTGCTCCACAGCTACACACATATGTTGCCATGAGTGGGTGTGCCTCGTCTTCTACGTTTTTGCGACAAAGCATCTTCTAAATGAATGTTATGACTTGTGTTTCCGAGCAAAATATTGCCCAAACCT